>VCMS01000189.1:25524-134593 GCA_022539475.1 Gracilaria domingensis | reverse complement strand
AAAAATGCAACCATTTCCTGGGAGAACCATATGTTGTCTCTAAGCCCTGACAGCTGCTTAACGACTGCCTCTTATGCGGTTAATCGCATAGCTCAAAAGCAGCTTTGCTCTTACACCTGGAAACTTCGCAAGCAAGATCAGTTTCCAGAGCAATTTGAAACTAAATCTTTCAATACGGAAGCTTAAAAATATGTATTCTGGTGATCCCAAGATTTGAGGCATTAGCAAAAACCTTCCCGCTTATATTATAGAAAGCACTCATGCCTTTTCATAGCATATTCAAAATTGACTATATTATTTTTTAAAAAATGCGCCGTGATCACACGGCGCATTTGTTGTTTGTTTTTGGAGACCCAACCTGCTTTGGATTCAGTAGTTTCTCCAGCAAATTGAAATTTGTAGGAAACAAATGGCATCCGTATTGCAGCGTATATCTGGCAGGTATTACTTACAGAGAGAACCAAATTTACTGAATGAATGTTCTACTGCGCCTCTACATTTGTGATTACTGTACTGTAGTGGCGGACTATGGGAGTTGTCCGCACCCTCTGGGACACCCCCACCGATTTTTCTATATATCTAGGGGGAGATATATGAAGCGCAGCGTGGAAGCTGCACTTCACGTCTCCCCTTCGGCGTTGTGTCGCGCGCCGCACGTCGCGGCGCGACAGCCGCTTTGAAGAACGGAAGCTCGCGCGCCGCCCGCTGTGGCGCGCGTGATGCAAGAAGGAAGCTCGCGCGCCGCGGGGTGCGGCGCGCGAGCCGCATGAAAGGAGTGAAACTCGCGCGCCACGCGCTGCGGCCCGCGAGCTGCAAAACTTGAGTGAGGGTGGCGCGCCGCGCGCTGCGGTGCGCTCGCCACCAAAGAAGAAATCATCACTGCGGCCGTGGCTTAACGGCGCGCCAGAAGGGTGCTGCTGGTGCTACGGACGTTGCTGTGACAATTATGTGGGAGGGTGCTGGCTATCCCTGTAATGGTGTACGAGCGATGACGCTTTGGGACAAGATTGTAACGCATCAAAACAAATCGCTCAAATGCAACCAAGCAGAAACGACCTTACAAAAGCGCCGACCTCACGGGCTCAGAAGAACCTATCTAGAAGCAATGACGTCATTTGGAGGAATCGTACTGCACTTTAAGTGCGCGATACACCTTGGCAAGAAGAGAAGGACCATTCATCAGGACTCTATAGTGTTTGCAAGCAAACAGTAAGCCGGCCATTAGACCACGAGTGTAGCCCAAAGGAAGACGCGGAACCGCTACATAGATTTCCAACATACCCACATCCACCTCAACTTTCTTGGCCACCATGTCCAACAGCAGCTGCTCCAAGTTTTCTATTCGAGAAGGAGGGCGAGCGTCATCGTCCCACGTGTACTCCATATCGTCAGCATCATCTTCCGGGCTAGAGCTAACACTAGAAGACGCCTCTTCAGCCTCATATTCGATTACGGTGGATTCCATACGGGGAATATCGGATTTACCAGTCTCGTCGTCCGTCAGTTGACGAATGTTGGTCGTTACGTTGGTCATTGTGAGCTGGTGGCGTGAGTACGGCTCGGATACCAGAAGCGAGTTTGGACACGACAGTACAAACTGAAAACAAACGTGATAAGACACGTAGGTACCTCGAACCTGTAACATTATGGGGAAGATACCCTAAAGTGGTGGACCATAGTAGGGCTTTGGCCCTGAGGTGAGCCGGAAGATGTATTGAATTTGTGCCATCATGGCATGTCATCACTGCTAGGGTATTCAGTGGAGACCAATATTCAGCATGTGGCGTAGGGTACACGAAGCACTGTGATTGTAGATATAAACCCCCGAGTTCGAGACCTCACCGCAGACTCGACTCGGACAGACCACTTCTCCCCTCACGACGACCCCCCAACCCTCTCTCATCCCTCTCCCTCTCTGTCGTCGACCTCTCCTTGGCATCACCACTTTTCTTTAGCACGGTCTGTGCTTCCCTGCCATCAACCTACTCCTCCCCCGTTTTCTTATTTCTCGCTACGGGCGGCCCGGTCTTCCGCCCTCCTCCTTGAAGTTGTAGTATGTGGCCCTCCGTTGGTCTCGTGTGCACACTGCAGTATAGCTCGGCCAGATCAACGGGGCTCTACAAGACCAAGTGGTGACGTCACGGGCTCCCGGGCACGTGTGTCTACTGTACCACGTGGGACGCGCAAGCGCAGGCTTGGACAAGGACTAATTAGTCTATTTTCGTTAATTTAGAATTAATATTTACTAGGTAGTGTAGATATGTGGCCGGGGTGGTGCACCACAAATGCACCTCCCGGTGGCCCACGTGGCACTAGGCCCGTGAGAGCCGGAGGGCGCTCGGGTGTACTAAACCCCCGAGACGCCAACCTCCCACACCAAATGGTAAACTCAAGCACCAACTAGGCTAATTTGACACCAGTTCGTTCTACAGTCACCAATTGGTAAGTCTAGTAGTCCTCTAATAGTTTTGCTGACCTCGAGGGTTATACGTGCCTGCCGCACACCAGTGCAGGCGTATTTACCACTTGGTCACCGTGCACTATAGGCAACGGCGGGTGCTGCCGACCTATTAGGTGTCACGCGTTTCACTCCTCCGCCGGTCGAGCCCACGCAGGGCTCCCCACTAGCAGCTCGCACCGATCGGTTATACCACATATTTTGGTCTCCCGACCTAGAAATATGTGGATTACCAAGTGGTTTTGGGAAGGGAGGATTTGGAAGTCACGAGATACCCGAGTGGTTTGGTTCCCGTTGCCGAAGCAATTGGCTCCGACGCCAGTTACCTAAATGGAGAAACGGGGCGCGCGCTACCCAAAGAGGGCGCCGAGCGCTCCACCAAGTGGTCACCCCATACGGGGTTCAGTGTCCTATCCGGTGTTGGATAACCCGGAGGACCTGATTCGGAAGGAACGCTCACCCAGGGGGAAGAAGAAAGACCGAGAGGCTGGGGCCCCTCGACCCTTCCCCGGGCTGACCAAGTGGACGGAGGAGCAGGCTCCGCAAGGGCGGAGCCCGCTCCTGTAACAACCCCAGTGGTAGACCAAATGGAGGTGCCAGTCGGACCGCGACTGGACTTGGACGAGGTCACCCGAGTGGTAGTTGATCGAGCCTCCCAGGAGGTCCTCGACAAGGTACCTGTGGTGGTGTTACAGTACCTCGAGAACGAGGTACGAGGACACATCGACCGATTGGTTATGCTGGCTCTGCAGCAGCAGGGGGCTAAGCTTCAACCTGAGATGGTGGCCCAGGCCGCGCTCATGAAGCAAGCTCCCCGCCTGCAGTAGACGCCACCAAACCACTTGGTATTCTCCACCCTAACCTTCCTACACAACCGACTGGTGAAGGATTTATCGACCGCATGGGGAAAGGGGCAGAGCCTCCAGGGATGGAGGCCGAGGTACGTTTACCTCCCCCAACCTACTGGTGTAGCTCCGTCAGGACCAAGTGGTGGAGACCCTGATGGAGATTCGTCGAGCTCAGGAGACGAGCGTCGACGTAAACCAAATGGTAAGAAGAAGAAAACCAAAAGGGGAAAGAGAAAGAGTCGCCGGTCGGACTCGGACTCTTCGTCCTCAGACACCGATTCGGATTCGTCAGGAGACGACGACCGTACAGGTTCACGACGCAAGAGGAAGGACTCTCGCCAGAAGAAAGGAAAGAATCCCCGCAAGGGTAAGACCAAAAGGTATAACGATTCGGACTCAACTTCCGACGAGGAGACTGACCTAGAGGTGCTTACGCCGCTCAATGATTTATTCACCAAAGCGGTTGACTATCGTACCTATAGGTTAGAGAACAGACAGGCTGAGTATACCAAAGAGGTAGCTCAGAAGATAACGAAGCATCATAGGAAGCTTCGTTTCCAACTGGGTGAAACTCGCTTTAGCGGGGATGACCCTATTGCGATCATTGATTTCCTTCAAAGGTTCAAGATCGCTTGTGACCAGAATGGGTTTTCAGAGGCAGCAGCCATGTGGCTGTTTCAATTCTACCTAACTGGTCAGGCTGGAGCGTTGCTCCACAGCCGCCTCCAAGGAAACACCATGGCGGTGGACGAAGACCAAACGGAAATGTTGACGACATACCCACAGGTGGTTAACTTCCTACTGGAAACCTACGCGACCGATGAGGTAATCCAGGAAGCGTACGCAGAGGTGCTTGCGTACCGCCAGCGCGCGGGACAAACCGAATTGGAATTCGCTCGCTCCTTATGGGCATTAGCCTCCCGCTGTGGAAGCGTCTTTACTACCAAAAGGTTGAAATCGATGTACGCCGACAACGTGGCGAAGTCTATCCGATCACAGGTTCGTAACTACCTAGCTACCAACCGCACGGTCGACTACAACGCACTAGCCCGCCATGCACAGGCACTAGGCGACACCGTTCGGTCAGGGCCAGGAAAGACTCCGCACCACTTGGCAAACCATCGAAGGAGAAAGGAAAAACCAGGCGGTCAGTGTTTGACATAGAGGAAGAGGAGACCACTACGGAGGAGGCGTCCACACAATACGACTCCCAGGGTCACCCAGTCCACTTGGTGCATGCACAACCGACAACTCGATCGCACGGTAATACCTCTTGGTCCAGCTCGCTATCCAGCGAGCCACCCTCGAGACAAACCTCAGCTCCACCATCACAGGTATCCGTACCGATCAGCCCGGTCCTAGCGGTACCATTCAAGCAATATGGTGAACGAGGACCACCCCCGCAGCAACGGAGTGCAGTATCTACTGGAGGCCGTCCCCCATCGAGCGCGTCATCGCTCGCGATGAAGGACCCCACAACCGGCAATCTCCTCTGTTGGTTCTGTTTGTCGCCTCACCACTTGGCAACAGCGTGCCCAAGTGTGGCTCCGCAGAACAGGAACGCTCTCCTGACTGCTCGCCAGCAGAACCACCAGGATATATTTGGGCCCACGGCGCGGAGCGCAGGCACGGGACACGCAAATGCGCGACCCAATGCAGCCACACCTCATCAGGTACACCTCGTTACGGAGCAGGACCAAACGGATCCCGCCCGCAGGCGGAAAACGCCGAACAGTTGGGATAGAGGCCTTCCCCAACTGTCCGAAGACGGAAGGCCTTCCAGAACCAAGTGGTGCAAGTATGGACAATTACCCATTGGTTACAGGGGAGGAGAGCCTCATGGACGGCACCGAACCGATATGCTTTCTCAAGCATAGTACCTATAAGGTAAACGTCACCCTCGGGTTTACTTCTAACCACTTGATACCATGCGTCACTGTCCTGGACACCGGGGCAGGACCTAATCTGGTGAATGCCAAACTATTAACTAACAGACAACTTAATAAGCTTCAGCCATGTACATTAACTAACCCACTGGTTGACGCCAACAACAGACCACTAACCGTCATGGGAGCGCTTACCATAATGGTATTGATTGACACCATGAGGGTCCGAGTTCGCTTCATAGTCGTTAACCAACTGGCAACAGACTGTATCCTCGGAACAACTTTTATAGACCAGCATGTCAGGGCAATTTTCCACGTTCTAAGACAGTTCTGTTCCATAATGGCCCCCGGATCGCCATTATTGGTAACCACAAGGGTGCCTCTACGAAAGAGAACCGCACTCAACACCAACCGGTCCCGGAAAACACACTCTCCAACAAGGTTCGATTGGCAAAGGCGGTAACAATACCGCCTATGAACCACTTGGTAGTGAAGGTCACATGCCAACAACCTGGCCTGTTATCCATTCAGAACCATTCACGGTTGGCCGAACGACACATGACCTTAATGGCGAATGGTATAGTCGACAACATACCGACAAAACCGTTTCAGGTCTACCTGAGTAACTTCAGCAACCGCCCGGTCAAGTTGCCAAAGCACACCGTAATTGGTCTTGCCTTACCGGCTCCCCGTACGATCTTTACAATTGTACCACAATGGTCCCACGAGGTCGTGGATGCTAAGGAAGGGGGGGGGCAGTGTCAATTCGTTGAATTCGTCGCGAACAGACCATATGGTGCAGCGACTAGCTGAGCGAGAAGACCAGAAACTGGAGCTCGACCCAGTGACCAATTGGAAGACGGAGGTGAATATAGGACTTGAAGGGGAAGAGCTCAGAGCTCGGATCCTTGGACTCCTGGAGCCATTCAGTACCATGTGGTCGGGTAAGCTGGGAGCCATTAAGGCCACCCAGCACAGGATTGACCTCAAACCGGACTCCCGTCCTATCCACCAACAGCCATACCGCGCGGGACATAAGGCCCGTGAGGTAGAGCTGGAGGAGGTAGAGCGGATGCTCCGCGAGGGGTTATAGAACCGGCAAACTCGGAATGGGCTAGCCCTGTAGTGCTAGCCCAAAAACGAGGAGAGACCCGTATGAGGTTCTGTATTGACTACAGAAAACTTAATGCCGTAACGGTAGGGGACTCGTACCCCATCCCGAGGATGGATGAATGCATCGACTCCCTAGGAGATGCGAACATCTTTACCACACTGGACGCGAACTGCGGGTATTGGCAGATCGAAATACCAGAGGGTGACCGTGATAAGACTGCGTTTACATGCCACGCAGGCCTGTATCGCTTCTTACGCATGCCGTTTGGTTTACGAAACGCCCCCGCTACCTTCCAAAGGGCGTTAGACATCATACTGTCTAAAGTGAAGTGGACAACCGCATTGGTATACATAGATGACGTAGTCATCTACTCGAGGTCCATAGAGGAGCACTTCTCGCACGTCCAAGTGGTACTGCAGTTGCTACAGGAGGCAGGCGTGACCCTCAAACTACGAAAGTGTATGTTCTTCAACCAAGAGGTAGAGTACCTAGGGCATACAATAAGCCCCGGGAAACTCGAAGTGACCAAACGGAATATCCGAGCGGTACAGGAAGCGAAGCTCCCTACGTTGCAGACGGACATACGATCCTTTATAGGTCTATGCAACGTCTACCGGCGGTTCATCAAGGGTTTTGCAAAGATAGCCGCACCCCTGAACCGGAGGTTGCAGAAGGGGCAGCCCACACACTTTGACCACCTGGAAGAGGACGAGGTAGAGGCGTTCTATACATTGAAAGCAGCGCTTCTCTCCCCACCGGTACTGGCATTGCCCAAAACGGGACTCCCGTATACACTGGACATAGATGCGTCGGACGCCCAAATAGGTTGCTGCCTAATGCAGGAACAGGAGGACGGCAAGCTCGCACCAATTGGGTATTCGAGTAGAGCTCTTAACCAAGCGGAGCAGAACTACACCGTAACGGAGAAGGAATGCCTAGCGGTTGTTTGGAGTATGCTCATGCTACGTCCTTACCTATATGGTGTGCGCTTCACGCTCCGAACGGATCACGACTCCTTGAGGTGGATATTAGGCTTGGCAGACGCATCGGGTCGTCTGGCCCGATGGCGTCTGAGACTCTCGGAGTTTGAGTACGATGTGCAGTACCGCCCCGGGGTCAAGCACCGAGTGGCGGATGCATTGTCCCGGTTGAATACCGAAGGATTGGACACTGACCCAGTGGACGACGACATCCCATGCTTTACTATAGAACCAGCTAACCACGAGGTCAATGAAGTTCTGAAGGGATACTGGCATGATGACAGTACGTACCAAGTGGTAGTGGAGACCCTCCTTCCTGTGGAGGAAGGGGAACACGCTCCAATCACCCGTGAGGAATTCTTACGCGAACAATCGACCGATAGGTTGTGCAAAACGCTCGCTGACGTACTTGGAAGGAAGGATTCTCATTTCGACGTCGACCACAATGGGTACCTCATCAGACGCTCACCTTTAGACGGAGCTCTCCAGAAGGTCGTACCTGAGTCATTAAGACAAAGGGTGTTATATCTGTCACACAATCCACGGCTTTCGGGACACCCTGGAGCCACGCGGTTGTACTATACCCTTCGGAGGCAATTCTACTGGCCGCATATGGCTAACGATGTATATACCTATGTGGCGCAATGCAATTCGTGCATTAAGACCCGAGGTGGTGTGGGGAAGCACAGGAAGTACCTAAAGCTATTCCCGGCGGCGGGGCCCCTGGAATTCGTAGCAATCGACATACTGGGGCCCCTGCCCAAGACCTCAGAGGGTTATCGCTTTGTAGTAGTCATAACCGACAGGTTCACAAAGCTCACCAGGGCCATACCTCTGAAGAACCAAACGGCAACGACACTAGCGACAGCCTTCCTGGAGAATTGGGTCTACCCGTACGGTGCTCCCATGTACCTACTGACCGATAACGGTTCGAACCTAGCTTCTAAGTTCTTCGAGGCGGTTTGTACAATGCTAGGGGTCAAGCACTACTTTACCACGGCCTATCATCCGCAAACAAACGGCCAAGTGGAACGCTTCAATAAGACCCTAGTGGCACGCCTACGGCACTATGTCGAAGAGCACCAAACCACATGGTCTGAGTATGTCCAACCATTGACATATGCGTACAGCCTCCAGGTCCACAGGGTCACTCAAACAACCCCATTCGACCTGGTACTTTCGCGAACACCACATGGTATTATCGTCCAGCTCGGACCTGACCGCTCGGAAGCGGCCGGGACACTCACACCGGCGAAGGTCAAGAGAAACATACTCCAGAAGTTACGCGCCGCTTTGGCTGCTGCCAAAGTTAAGATGACAGCAGCCCAAGAACGGTATAAAGCGGACTATGACCGAACGGTGAGCAAAGTGACCAAAGTGGTAGCAGGAGACATGGTCTTCCTTGACGTGCCACCAAAAGGTAAGCGACCAACCCCAGCGGAGATGGAAGAGGACATCCGCCTTGAGGAGGATATCAATTCTAAACTACTACCCAAGTCCACGGGACCATACAAGGTGATTCGCTCCGATGAGCATACCGCTACGGTCATAATGGAAGGTTTGGAGAACACGGTCTCCATCGACAGGATTGTCAAGGCCGCACAACCGACGACAGCGAATACACAACCAATAGGTGAGCCAACGCAGCAAGAAGCGGAGAGGGAGCAAACGTCTCCCATACCCCCTCCTATGATGAGTCAGCCGAGCGGTCAACCTTCCACCAGAGCCGTAACGGCTGACCCCACGACCCAAGCGGCACAGGAGATCGAGCCTCGGCAAGACCAACGGGTCACACCACCCACGGGGAGCCACGCACCCCATGACCAAATGGAAGAGTCACACCCTCAAGTAGACACTCAGGAGTGCGCTATTGACACCATTGTAGGTCACGAACACACCACAAAGGGTATGCGCTACCGGGTAAGATGGTATGGATGGTCGCCCGAGCACGACTCTATGGAACCACCTGGTCATATCCCTAACAACTTCATCATCCGATACTGGCGCAAACAAGGGCGAACGCCCCCACCAACTGGTATTGCTTCGCGTGGTACGCGTCGCTAAGGAAGGGGGGGGGGTTATCGAAGCCGTTGAACGCCACGCTACACGAAAAGCTAACTAACTAACCTAACAGGAAAACAAAAGAAGATCAGAGATCACAATGCAAGACACTTTATTAGTCGAGAAGAATCCACGAGAGCGAACCACGAGGTGACTTAGGAGGCCTTGGAGGACCCACGGCCACGTCCGCGCCCACGACCGGTTCCACGACCGCGACCACGTCCACGGGAGGTCCCGCGAGATGAAGCGGAACCTCCACGACCAGAGGACACCGACATAGGTCCGGCGGAGCTTCCGCCCCCGCCGCTAGCCGCGCTCGCTGGCGCACCACCACTTGGTAAGGGAGCAGAAGTACCAGCAGGTCCCGCAGGGGTACCGCTGCTGACTACCGGCATGGTATTCGCAGGACCAGTGGGTGGATGGAAGGAAGGCGGTAAGCTAGACGGAGGGATGCCACCAGAGGTCGGAGGAGCAAGACCACTAGACGGCCCTGCACCGGGGGTCAGACCAGGAGGTGCGCCAACTCCCGAAGATCCAGGACCAGTAGGCGGCATAGGAGCACCGGACGTCGACGGAAGCGGAGCCGAACGGAAACCAGTTGAGAAACCACTTGGTGCTCCTGTCCCAGTACTTGCTGGAGGAAGAGGAACGTTGTGAGGACCAAGCGGAGTATGGAAAGGTGCCGAAGGATCACCACCAGGAGGTCCACCAGGAGGTTGATACGTACCAAGGCCACCAAAGCCTACCATTGGGGTCGCAGGTTGCTGTGACGCAGGAGCGTACGGGTTGAAACTTTCCACAGGGGGTCGATGTAACGGCGCGTGGCCTTCCACAAGGTTGCTCAACTGACCAACATAGGCTGTCACCTCACGGTAGAGGTTGCGCTGGAAGTAGTCGCGGAACTGTCGCAGCTCAGAAGTGCGCCGCTCGTGGTGAGCAACCACGGGGAGCAAGTTGGTAAGAGTATCCACAGCGGTGAGGATGTCATTTGGACCAGGACGGTTGAAGTGCACCATCGAGGCGTGGTTGAGACGAGCCGGAGCGCTCCGTATCGCGCCACTATCACCACCAGGGGGCACCGGATTCACCGGAAGCGACTGGAAACCAACCCGAAGAGGCCCCTGGGCAGCCCGTCCGGGAGGGTGAGCAGCCGCCTGAGGGTTCGCCGGACCACTTGGAACAGGCGCAGCCACGCTGGTCGGAGGAGTAGCCTGTACAGGTGCCGACGGAGGCAATGCGGGGGACTCATAGTTCTCGGCAGCCACCATCACGGTATCGTCATTACCAAATGGGTCTTCGCCAGCCATGTGCTGCTGTTGGAGAGGCACGATGCTATGAACCTCCGGGTCGTAGACATCCCAACCCTGTTCAGGCCCCCAATTGTGGTTACTTACCGCAGTGAGGTAACTATCCAACTGCTGCGCAGTATATTTGGTGCCCTCCACGATGTTGGAGAGCCCCATGGCACGAATGTCGCCGACCACATCGTTGGGAATATTGAAGATACGACCAACTGGTTGAGTTCCGCTGATCCCGACAGACTTGTCAGGGCAGCGCGTGTCCCAAGTCACACCTTCCACGGAAGCCTGAAGGGCGAGGATAGCCACCATGACGGCCCACTCGCTGCGCGCGACCGACCAAACGGCATATGCGTTGTTCCTCTCGAGGGAGATGCTACTACCAAAGTACGCAAGGACCGGCGGGGTCGGCACTTCCAGCCACTGACATACTTCATAGTGGTCCCACCAAGAGGGTCGATTGACATACCATGCCCGGCGGTTGTGGTCGCTCTGCGACCAATACTCAACGTTGTGGAACAGGAACATGGTCCGCGTACGGTTGTTACGGTGACGAACACGGCTCTCAGCCATCGCATCGGTCGCCCACCTCCCACGGTCAGTCCAATAATTGGTATCCAAAGGGCGCTCAAAGGCGACGTACTCCAGATCGACCTCGAGGTGAGTAGCAGGTTCGTCCAAGCGGTGAAGGATATCTACCAAACGGCGGAAGTAGTGGACCTCCCCATCGCAGCGGATGAAGGGGAGATCCGATGGTACGGCCACGGGGATGTAGTATAGAAACTTCGTGTGTCGCTGCCGCGCATGGAAACACTGTTGTCGACCGAACCGGCTCTGCTTCTCGCCCTTGCGTGGTGGAGGAGGTGCCATAGGCACCGCCTCCAATCGGCGACAATCCCAACGGGCAATTGTGGTATACTGCGTGAGACCCATGTGGCGGAACCGCAAGGGACAGAATGAGGAACTGATGTGGAAAGGCCAGTTCCCCAGAGCGACCAATTCGGCGGAGATATCGGCAAAGCGTGCACCATAGTGGGCATGCGGCTGCCCGTGCGTCCTGTTAAGGTCATGAGGATTCAGCTGTTGAGCCTCCACCGTACCGGCCACCGCAAGAGGGTTAACGTTGCTCGGACCCGCGACGGCCGCGTAGGGATCATACCCACCGCGACCGTAAGGGTCTTGACGAGAGCGCGTATTCGACCGCGTGTTAGGCTTGAAGATGCCACTGCCGCGGCCGCGCGCTACCCCAGGGGTCTTGCCAGACATCTTCGACCGGGCGGCAACAGTTTCGCGAACCGAACGGTTGACCTCCGGCGAGGGGGAGACTTCAGAAGCCGAATATCCCTTTATAGGGTCGTAGTGCGGCTCCTCCAATACCAAGTGGTTGGCCACCACGGGGGCCTCGGCGCCCGATGGAAAGGACACGGGTGTACCGGTCTGGGACGGCAGACAGGGCTGCGAAGAGTCAACCACGTGGTAATTCGGTTGAAACGGCGCCGTCTCACCCCCGGGGTCCACCACATCGGGAAGGGCGCGAGTGATGCCCTCCTCGGCACCGTCTTCACGGCGTTCGAACGTCATCGACCACCCCGTTGGGGAAGCGGGTTGATCACCCATGAGGTATAAAAGGCGCGAGTTGGAGCGAGAGCGTGCCACGGAGGATACCAACCGAGAGGGGGAACACCACCAATTGGATGACTAGATGAGACCTGAAGGGTCACAGAGAACGGGCACGCCGCTCGAGCGAGCCGACACACCGTGAAAATGACCAGGGTTGTGCGCCGGCTGGACGGGTTCCGTGAACAAGGGAGGTCACAACCACCCCAGAGGGAACCTAAGGGACGGAAGGAGACCGCGAGGAACCAGGTGGAGGGGCGCTGAACGCCGCGCAGTCGGGTAAACCCCTCGGCTGGACCTGAATCAAGCCTGAACACCACGATGAGGCAGACCACTAGGTAGAAACGGCGTCAGCACCGGTACGGTCACGAAGTCTGAAGAGCCACGGGCAGGAGTCTCCTCACCCTCGACGCGGCCGCCCAAGGCAACGACACCCCAGTGGCGCCCTCACTCAAGCAGAGAAACAGTACGTGTCGGAACCAACGAGGTATCACCTCAGTACGGCACGGGACCAAGTGGCCCACGAAGAATAGGAGCGACACCACGAGGGGGCGGTGTGCCGATCGGTTGACAACTGCGAACCCCACCGACGGGAGGCTCGAAACCAACTGGTAAGCCGGGACTAACCCGCCCAGGGGGAGGACGGATAGGGGAAGATGGAGTGGCGGACTCCTCCGGGAGGGACCGAAGAGGCGAAGACAACCACGTGGTACCAGGCGCGCGACAAGATCAACCTGAATGGTCGCGGTTCGCGGTTTCGCGTTCCAATACCACGAGGGATGTAAGGTACGGTCGCGCCTACCACAGGGGGTACGGCGGCGTGGGTAATGGCGCTGCAGTGCATGTGGCGAACCGCGCCGTGCACCGCGCCATCTTCGCGTCATCGCGAGACGCGCCGTGCGCCAGGCGATGCGCGCCGACGACCGTTTGGTGAAAAGGCGGCAAACGCCGTGGGAACTTCGCAGCCACGGGGCGTGCCTGTCGGTAGGAGGGGGGTCTGTAGTATAGCTCGGCCAGATCAACGGGGGCTCTACAAGACCAAGTGGTGACGTCACGGGCTCCCGGGCACGTGTGTCTACTGTACCACGTGGGACGCGCAAGCGCAGGCTTGGACAAGGACTAATTAGTCTATTTTCGTTAATTTAGAATTAATATTTACTAGGTAGTGTAGATATGTGGCCGGGGTGGTGCACCACAAATGCACCTCCCGGTGGCCCACGTGGCACTAGGCCCGTGAGAGCCGGAGGGGCGCTCGGGTGTACTAAACCCCCGAGACGCCAACCTCCCACACCAAATGGTAAACTCAAGCACCAACTAGGCTAATTTGACACCAGTTCGGTTCTACAGTCACCAATTGGTAAGTCTAGTAGTCCTCTAATAGTTTTGCTGACCTCGAGGGTTATACGTGCCTGCCGCACACCAGTGCAGGCGTATTTACCACTTGGTCACCGTGCACTATAGGCAACGGCGGGTGCTGCCGACCTATTAGGTGTCACGCGTTTCACTCCTCCGCCGGGTCGAGCCCACGCAGGGCTCCCCACTAGCAGCTCGCACCGATCGGTTATACCACACACACTGCAACGATTCCCATCGTACCGACGCCTTTGTTCTCCCCTTGAACTTGGGTTGTGCGGTGCATCTACTAGCTACTTGGCATGCGTCTCTGTTGTCAGTTACTAGTCTCGACGTGAACATTGAGACAGGCCATGTGGCTTCAGTTCTGTTGTGCGTCTGTTGCGTTTATCGCAGAGCTACCGTATTATCTTCCGCCGTTTAGGCTGGTACTCTCGAACATTTGTTGTGTTGCTCTCCTTGGGTTTTCCACCACCCGTGCCGTTCTGTTTGATTACGGAAAATGGCGTCCACATGTACCATACTGCCGAAAAGACTAGTTCTACAGAAAATCAAACGATAACAGTAGAAATGGGCTAATGCTGTAATACGTTCTTTATTCATCACTGTCGGAGCGCTCTCAGAAGATCTTGAAGTTTTGGTAAGGTGGGAGACACAGAGCGGGCACCACCCATCATGTTCTGCTACACCGCACGGCAGGACCATATGCGTTCAATGTGCCTGACCAGAGCAGCACTGCTCCCGCCCAAACAGCGATGACTCGTTAGATCGGAGCCGCTCTGTTGCATGTATTGCAACGTTAATGATACAAATAGTCACCAAAAAGTACAGAAAATATAGGGAAGATTGACTCGATAACCACAGTTAAAACGTGTATAGCGCAAACAAACCACGTGGGCAAACGAAAGACCAACCAGAGAACAAAAACGTATGAGGTCCTGATCATTTCTTTAACGATGTTATCTGTACTGAGTTGCGCAGAGCATAGACGAGACAAAGATAGGGATGGTAAGTTACGATAGTTAGCAGTCTGCAAATCGCGTCCAGAAAGCGAAAGAAGCTGCAGTATGATCAGTCTGGACAGTAGGATTGTGTTTCTGACCGGCGTTGCGCGATGCAGCGGACGTCTGCAAAGAGAGATGAAATTGAAAAGAGAGATCAGTCGCAGTCGATCTCACAATGTGAGAGCGAAGCAAGACGCGATCGAAGACGACGACGCCGAGCGACAGCGGCGAAGCGGTGATAAATCCAGTGCATGCAGATATTTCAAGTCATCGCTGATTAGATCATATTTCCGCTCACTCCCGTTCAAATAAATCCACTTTTTCGTTTCTCGAAAATCTAAAATACTTTTTGGAAAATCTACTTTAACAACAACCCTTGCACAAAAGCATAGTTTTGTTTTGTAATATTTTTATGATAAGTTTACATTTTTTTGAAGTTTATGCTCGCACCAAGAAAAATTTTGAAAACCCCTTTCTTTCTTCATTTGAGATCAAATTTTGATTGAGCCAAATTTAAAATTAAAAAAACATTCTTGCTTAGGTCGTGTTCAGAGAATCCTTACGAGGAGTGTATGAGAGCACGTCTGAAGTCGAGACAAAGTTCTTATACGTTTCCGAAACCACAGAACAAAATTCTCTATACTTTGGAAGAAATAACATTTCCTTGGAGAAGTTTTAATTTTCACAAACTGGTTGCTCATTGGTTGACATACACATATTTTTCTGATTGACTGTTTCGAAATCCGTACTTTACGATGGGCTAATGCCTAAACATTGGCATAGAATAATGTCAACTCAGTGCTTTGCGACCTCTTTCTTGGGAAGCTTGCTTCGCAAAACGCTCATTTGTTTCATAAATTTTTTCTTCGGAGACTCCTCGTGTTTTGATTGTTGTTGTTTTGCACGAGCCTCATTAATCTTTTCAACCAGCTCTTCAATTCGTTTGTCGTACGACTCAATATCCAAAGAAACTGGAACGTCGCTCGAAAGCCGAATTGTGGGTGTGTCTTCCACAAGCTGGTGGAGTTCTTTTTTTACCTCGCCTTCACGTAACTGTACGTTTCTCTTCCCCGAAGCCTCTTGCTCAAAAGCCACAGATAAGATTTCGGAACAGTTTCTCATGATGTGAAAATTGTTTTCCAGCTCTTCGTTGCTTTTTTTGCTTTTGCTAGTTATATATTCGTGGTTCTTCACGTCACATTTGTTAATGATAATCGAGAACTTACCATGAACGTCAATACTGTGCTTCTCAATGGCAAGAAGAACAATTTCCAAACAAGTCATGTCTACCGGATGCACTCTACCAGCCTCAAGGGTAAAAACGAAAATAAGTTTCACGTCTCCAATCAGCGCTTTTGAGATTTCACTTGCTGCTTCTTCTCGCCCATCAATATCGTACAGTCCAGGAGTATCTACGAATTCAAATTTACCCTTTTTGTGGGATTTCATCTTTTTCGTTAGTCCAGAACCAATAGATATACCCGACTCAAATACTTCAGCACCAACTAAGGTGTTAAGAATTGTTGACTTCCCACAACCTGGGTTACCGAAGAGAACAATCTTCGTACATTCTTTCGAAGGAGAACTGCAGCCGTTCTCTTGAATGTCTCCCTTACCAGCTTCCTCTTCTTCCTTGTCGGGCAGAGGTTCTCCTTCTCCATCTAAATCAGAAGAGTTGGCTCCCTGATTCTTGTCTTCTCCGTCTGGACAAGCGCTCGTTGAAGTTTCGGGAGGACACGGTTCTCCATTGTCTTCATCGACACGCCGTTCTTCTTCGATTTCACATGCGGGGTTTTGCGAGTCGTTACCATTTTCATCCTGTCCATTATCACTATTACCATTCTCACTAGCCACTTGTGGCGAATGGTCTCCGCTAACGGAGTTTGGCGCACTCATGATTGCCTTCAATTATTGGTGCAAGCCTGACGTGGACATGCTATGGGGTGTTTCATGTCATCTTCGAAGCAGTGCAACCTCTTTATACAGTTCATGAACTCGCACAACTGCACGCCTTCTTTGATTTAGAGCATATCGCAAACAAGCGGCGCTGACACCTTGGTGATTTCGTTCCGGGACCCAGCGTAGCCATTGATCTGTGTTGAAAACGTTAAAGCCTTGCGCAGTCACGGACGAGATAAGCAAGGGGAAAGCCCCATGTTGCCGCCTTAAATCAAACTGTTCCAGGCATGGCCTGAATATATCTCTTACGCAACAGAGTGTAGCTTGAGCACCTTAATGAGCAACGTGCTCCTTTCCGCAGTAATTCACTGCCATCTGGGTTTTTAAGTTGCCCTTATTTCGATTGCATTGCGCATAACATGCAATGACGCGGCTTGCTGTTGTACTAATTCTCCTGCACCTTTTGAAAGGCCCGAATATTAATCAAGTTGCAAAAGCTGTAAATTCGCTTTGGCTTACATGCCCAAGAGCATATACAACGCATCATTTTGAAAAGGAATCTTACGCAATGTCTTATGTACGTTATCTGTAATAGCGTTCTTCTTGACATGTTTTAGCCGAAATAACTATAACACCCCAGAGCACTATATGAGTTTGAGATTGTTAAAAGAAGTGTTGCTGCGCCGTGGCGACAGTGTCAGCAGCTTCGAATTAGAAGAACTTGAAGAACTTTACTTATGCTAATAAAGCCAAAAAACGCGATCGGAGGAGGACGAGGATCCTTACCGATCAGTGTGGCCATTGCTTTCTTCTTCGCGTTGCGCATAGAGGCGTAGATCCGCATAGTTATAACTTTTCTGGAAAAGGATATACGAATCTTTGTGTAGCAACATGACGCAAACGGAAGAAACTACGGACACTGACGCTCATGTCCAACAAACAACAGTCGTTGGAATTGAGGCTCCTCAGTTGAAGCAGATCGATGTTTCATCTATCGCCCAATTTATGCGTAAGCGTAAACGATATGAAGAGCAGATTGCAGAGAAAAACAAAGAGGGCCTCAATGTTATTCCCGCATCATGGAAGATGAGCATCACCGAAACTGTAATGGAAACCATGCTCGAAGGCAGGTTCATTGACGCAGATTCGATAGATGATGTCACTGATGATATGATCAAGGCCTGTCTTACGGAGAAATCCAAGATTGCTCAGAACAGAATCCGTTTGGATCACTGGGACAAAATCGTAAAAGACGTCAAGATGGACATGACAATTGATGACGCCGAAGGTCGCGTGTACAATTTAGTCGTGAACTACAGAAACGCCTTACGAGATCATGGTTATTCTGAAGCAATAACGAAGAACCCCGAAGTAGCCATAAAGCATATTCGAGAGAGAGTAAAGCCCAGACGCTTCCAGGAGCATATGGAAGGAATACTCCGGATTGAATCACATGCTGGTCTTCACAAAAAAGATTTTGGTGCATATGTGCGCCGTCTAGCTGAAGAGGCTGACAAATTTGAGTATGTTCAGCGCAATAGCAAAGACGTCATCAATGAATCTATAATGCCGATAAATACGCATGCAACAGGCAAACGTAAACGAGACGGAAATGAAGATCAAAGATCTACTCGTCCTCGCAAGGAAGTTCCTTTATGCTGGAATAAGGCCAAATGCAGTGGAGAGAGGCATTACATTAACAAGTGTCCAAAGTCTACGGCAGAAGAAAAGAAAGCCTTCCTCAAGAAGTATAAGGACTCTAAGGAGAAACGCTCTGAAAATCAGTCTGTCAAGAAAGTAGGCGGCGATGAACAGCGTTCCTCAACGGTTTTTGATGCATACTTCTGTCATGGAAAATTGGAGTCGGAAGTAACTGCGGATCAAGGCGCGTCTGCTAACATCATGCCGAAACAGTTCTATGAAGAGCTTAAGAAAGGTGATGGTGTAAAGGCGGTTCATAAATTGGGTCGACAAGCGACATTTGATGTTTACAACAAGAATGCTCCGCCAATTACATGCGACTGGCGCGTTACCGCAGATGTCTCCTTAGAGATTCGTCACGGCAAAACTATGATGCTACGCAACGTTGATTGGCTTGTTGCCAACGAGTGCACATCTGGTATTGTGATCGGCAGGCAGCTGTTGAATGCACTTGGATTGAACAACCGTGTACTTCTGACAGCTGCAATGTCTCGTGTGGGCGCAGACGTCGACATACCGATCTTATATGCATCTACCAAACTCGACTTAGAACGAGATCAAGATATTAACAAAGTGTCTCTCGTGTCGACTCAAGCTGTCATGCACGGCATGCCTGATCAGGATGATGACAATGATGAGGATGAAATCTACTTAGATGTAGGTGAGGACTCTGAAGAGGATGTCTGCCGCGCAATGGAGAAAGCTCATTCTGTTGCAAAGTCTAATGGACTTTCGGAAGCCGGACAGGCTCGCCTAGAAGATTGCTTTCACAAGTACAAGCAAATTTTCGACTAAGGCTGGGTAAGTCGCCCCCAGCCAGCTTTCCTCCGTTACGAATAGAAACCTATAAAGAACGGAAGCCAATTAAGGTGAAAGCGCGCAGATACCCTCCTGCCCAACGGGTATTTCTAGATGCATTTATCAACAGGCTCGTGGAAATGAACTTCATGATGCCGTATCCTGAGGCAAAGTGGCTAGCAGCTCCTTTGGTAGTCGCAAAGCCTAGCTCTAAAGCGAAGTTCAGAATGACCGTTGATTTACGGCCAATTAACTCAGCTACAGAGAAGATTGTGTGGCCAATGCCGCATGTAGAATCGGAGATTCATGACTTCGCAGGAAGCAAAGTGTTCGCAGTGATCGATTTTGTTTCGGGATACTGGCAAGTGCCTCTGGATCCCGATTCTTACGACAAATGCGGCGTAATCAGTCCAACAGGAATATTTTCCTCACGAAGAGTGCTTATGGGGCTTACTAATGCAGTGCCACATTTTCAGAGATGTGTTCAGACAGCGTTTGCCTCTCTACAAGAAAACTTCAAACTGTGGATTGACGACTTCATTCTCTACGCGACGGACGAAGAAACGCTGCTGGACGTGCTGGAGAGTTTCTTTCAGATCTGTGTAGAGAAGGGTTTGTTTATTTCTATCAAGAAAAGCTCTTTCTTTGAGAAAGAGGTGAAATGGTGCGGGCGGGTAATTAATGAGTCTGGATATCGTCTGGATCCAATTCGAGTAGAAGCCTGGAAAGACATTGACTCTCCCCGAAGCGCAGCAGAACTATGTGAATTCATCCATTGCATACGGTGGATGTCACAGTGCATACCTGATTCAATTAGGCTCCTGACGCCACTGACTGAGGTACTAGAGAAAGCATACAGTGTTTCAGGGAAGCGCACGAAAAGGTCTGTGCAACGCATTGCTTTGAAGGATCTTGGATGGGATTCAAAGCACGAAGAAGCTTTCAGCGCACTGCAAGAACGAATACGCGATGCAGTATGTTTATCTTATCCTAAAGCAGACCACACGATCTGTGTTCTGACAGATGCTTCTGAGAAATATTGGTCAGGAGTAGTAACCCAAGTTCCAACTGCCGAGTTTCATAAGCCACTACATGAACAAAATCATGAGCCTTTGGCATTCGTTGGACAAGCATTTTCGAGTGCGCAACAGCGTTGGAGTACACCTGAAAAAGAAGCATACGCTATCTACCAGGTTTTCCGAAAGTTGGACTACATGTTTCTGGGAGAGAATCCCGTGTACGTGTTCACAGACCATCGAAATCTATTATTCATTTTCAATCCTCAGGCCTTTGAGCCTAATCTTGGACGCCATGTGATCACAAAGGTTCAACGCTGGGCTTTGTTTCTGGCGCGATTCGATTATCACATTGGACATATCAATGGAGATGACAACTTTTTTGCTGACATGCTCACACGATGGACGAAGTCGTATAGAACACGCCATCAAGTTTTAGGTTCAGTACACAGTCTAATCGTGAGAGCGAAACATATCGTTCCAACACCAAACGAATTTTTGTGGCCTACGATTGATTGCGTGCGACAAGCCCAAGTTGAGGCACGCCTATGCGCAAACTACTGTGAGAATCAAGTCTGGGACGATGAAACCAAGATTTGGACAGTAGGAGGGGCTCTCCTGCTGCCAAACAACGCCCCAGAGCTAAAGTTGAAGTTTATAGTCATCGCCCATTGTGACATGGGCGGCCACCGCGGAGTGGATGCAACCCTTAGTGTTCTAAAAGAGCACGTTTTCTGGAAGACACAGAAGGTAGACGTCCAACATTTTGTGAAAGGATGTATACACTGCTTAATTTCTAGAAGTGGTTTGCGTATTCCACGACCGTTCGGAAGTGCATTGCACGCATCAAGGCCTAATGAAGTACTTCACTGTGATTTCCTGTACATGGGACAAAGCAACACAACACAGGAGTACATATTGATAATTCGTGACGATCTGTCATCTTATGTGTGGCTCTGGCCATGCACAAAAGCAGATAGCGCAGCAGTTGCGGAAGCCTTGAGCATGTGGATCGCTTCATTCGGCGGCTGGGAATGGCTTGTAACTGATCAAGGTGCTCATTTTAAGAATCAGTTACTTCATCTTCTATCTGAAGAGTTCCACTACTCACACTACTTCACAACAGCTTATTGCCCTTGGAGTAATGGCTCAGTGGAGCGAGTCTGCCGAGAGGTGTTACGAGTCTGTAAGGCTCTTCTGTCTGAATGGCAGATGAACCCAAAGGATTGGCCCCGAGTTGCCGAGAGTGTACAGAGTGTTCTTAATCACGCACCGCTTAAGCGACTTGGCTTACGTTCTTCGGACAGTCCAGGTATTTACCGCACACCTTTGGAGGTTTTTACAGGACACGTTCCCGTGAGACCACTCATGCGAGCATGGCCTGTTCCGCAATTCCTACATGCAACAACTCAAGATGAACTACGCATGCGACAAATTCTGAGCATTGATGAGCTACAAAACGCCCTTGTAGACATGCACAAAAAGGTTGTCACCAATGTCAGCAAAAGTCGTAAGAGGCAAATTGAGCGTCATAATCGCAAGACCAATGTGGTACGAAACGACATTGATGTAGGAAGTTTTGTTTTAGTTCGCGAAGCACGCTCAAAGCGAAAGCACAAACTCCAATTTCAATGGAGAGGCCCTCGTCGAGTGGTTGCCACCAAGAATGGATGGGTTTTCGAAGTCGAAGACCTCATTGACCATAAGAGGCAACTAGTGCACGTATCACGTCTCATTCTGTATCGCGCAGATATGGATGGCGCCGAAGTGGATCCAGCCTTGCTGGAATATGCTCGAACAAACGAGACAGAGATACAGACCGCCAGGTCACTCCATGATATCAGAGATGGACCGAGTGGTATTGAAATTCTGATTGAGTGGGAAGGCTTGCCCGACGACGAAGACAGAACCTGGGAGCCACTGGGGAACATTTATGAAGATCTTCCTGGACTTCTGCAGGATTTTCTCTATTCGAGCAAGAAGCGAGAGCTCAAGAATCGTGCACTTGGAATGTGTTCTTATGAAAAAACAAGCTGAGTCTTGTTCTTGAGACCACTATAACACCCCAGAGCACTATATGAGTTTGAGATTGTTAAAAGAAGTGTTGCTGCGCCGTGGCGACAGTGTCAGCAGCTTCGAATTAGAAGAACTTGAAGAACTTTACTTATGCTAATAAAGCCAAAAAACGCGATCGGAGGAGGACGAGGATCCTTACCGATCAGTGTGGCCATTGCTTTCTTCTTCGCGTTGCGCATAGAGGCGTAGATCCGCATAATAACAATCATGTGTATTTCATCTCCCCATTTAGGCCAAGAGAACGATTGAGAGAGTACAACAACTTATTCAACGTTTGAGGGTCAACCTTGCAAGAGAAGTTCCCGTCATTTTCCTGAGCAATACGGATTTAAGGGTAGCCGAAGCGTAAGTTATACAGCAGGAACTGCAATCTCCCACAGAGCTAACCAATAACCGGTTTTTTCCTTAGCAGAGATGGGTAAAATGCGAATCGTTGTCGCAGGGAATCCAGGAGTAGGCAAGTCCGCAATACTTAACGGGATCATTGGAACTGCAAAATTTCCGTCTGGCATCTCAATTGCAAAAGGTATGACCGAGGTTCTGCAGAACGTCAGCTTTGATAACAAAATCTACTCAGATACTCCTGGACTTAATGATGAAGACATGCGTGAACAAGCTGCTAAAGAGATTTCAAAAGCTTTTGAAGGAGGTGGACTGTTCAAGCTGCTCTTTGTTGTCACTTTGGAAGCAGGTCGAGTAAGGCCATCGGACCTTGCAACAATTGACACTATTTTGGATGCAATTAAGAAGGTGAACGTCGAAACAGATAAAAAGTATTCAGTGATCGTCAACAAGTGTGAAGAGCAAGTCTTGCAAGCTCTCGAAAACCCACAGGCCGAGGC
Source organism: Gracilaria domingensis (assembly GCA_022539475.1). NCBI lineage: Eukaryota > Rhodophyta > Florideophyceae > Gracilariales > Gracilariaceae > Gracilaria > Gracilaria domingensis. The sequence goes on along the minus strand of VCMS01000189.1, from coordinate 111,642 downwards.
ACGTTTGAGGGCCGCTTTCAATCGAACAAACAAAGTTGACAATATTGGCTTTATGTGTATGGTTCCAGAAGCTCAAGGACAAGAAAATCACATTCTCTCTGCAAATTACGTTGAAAAATACAATGAGTTCTTCGAAACCGCTCCTGTGTTTGATCTCCCTCCATACCCACCGGTGGAAGTTCGGCCTATACCTCCAGGAACCATTGATAAAATGGAGTCTTACCTTAAAGATCTGTATGACAGCCGACTAGTGCCTTTGGGTGCGTATTTTGGTGTATTGCTTAGTGGAGCGATTGCTGGACCTGCAGCAATGCCAATCGGTGCAGGTGCAGGTGCAGGCGCGGGTGTGGCACTTTTTGTCGTAGCTAAAGGAATCAAACGCTTGTTCAAGTAACCCGAACAGCAAGTCTCTTATTTACTTATTCAGTATGCCTTTCACATTTGAAAAAGAATATATTTCAGCTCGCAGCATCATTGATATGCCAGGCATGAAGCTCTTTAGGACCGAGATCATGTCAATTTTTGAAAGTGACATAAATATCTATGTGGTAGTAATAATGTTCTCTTGTCTACTAGTAGATTAGTGTAAACGCGTGCTGCCATTTCAAAATTGTTTCATTTTTTGGCCATTATCACCTGGGAAAGAGAAGCTTCAAAGCTGTAATAATATCACCTGACAGCTCTAATGCGCCAAAAGCAGTGGTGTCCCAATTTGATGCACCTATTTCAGTTACAACACAACATAATGCAACAAACACCCGCAAGCATTTGAAGTCGGACCTTCACTTTTCGAGGGTAGCGACATGCTCTCGTTTGCAATATTACAACTCATGGGCCACGAAACTGTGGCTTTCAGAATCATTCTGTTATAGTAGTCCCGATAATTTTTCAATAGCTCCGGCTCTACTGATTCAGTACAGTCATCGCGAGGAGTATGGCTTAGTATTCCATATGAAGGACTGGTGATTGGGTTTCATCTTCTCTTGCAATGAAGACCACATGTTTTCGCAACAGAGCACCAGAATTACAGGGGCCCTTCTAAAGTTGGCCAAGGAACGGAAAATAGGTACAACAAGACATTCTTAGGGAGTGATATAAACGTCGTTGTGACATACGTTGGATTTCTTTTAAGCAGCTAGACTCGAACCGCCAACACTAAAACTCGAGAGCGTTCATTTCAAACGAGCGAAGGCGAGAGAGAACAAACTGAATTCAATAACAACTGGTTTGGATCAAGATCGATCATCAACTAAAAAGAAAATATGCATATTGTCTTGGCCGGGAACCCAGGCGTGGGGAAATCCTTTGTATTAAACGCGATTGTTCAACGAGCAGTATTCGAATCTGGTGTATCTATTGGTAAAGGTTTGACCGAGTATCTAAAGAGCTACAAAATGAACGGAACAATTTATTCGGATACGCCTGGACTAAGCGATGCTTCTGCAAGGGAACATGCTGCTAAAGAAATCTCGAAAGCTTTCAAAAAGGGTGGACAGTTTAAACTTATTTTTGTTATCACTCTAGAAGCCGGTCGAGTTAGACCACAAGATTTGGCAACAATCCATACAATACTTCGTGCAATTGAAGATGTTGGAATAAACACTGACTATAACTACACTATTATTGTCAACAAGTGCGAAAACGAAGTATTGAGGACACTTGAGAATATTGAACATAAGGACAGATTGAATAGAGCTCTCACTCTGAAGAACAAAGTTGGTCTCGTCCACTACATGAAATTAATTCCGGAAGCTCAGGGAGTGGAAAACTACATTCTTGACGATCACTACAAGGATAGGTTTATTGACGTAATCAACAGGACGGCTACAATGAATATACCCAAAAACGTTGTTAACGTGAAACCTTGGTATCCCTCCAGCAAGAAGGAACTCGAAAGACTGTTGGACGATATCTACCACAGCCCGGAGTTTGTTGGCGGATCCTTCTGTGCGTTCGTAGGGTGTTGTTTTGGTTGCCTTTTGGGTGGTCCTGTTGGAGGCGTAATTGGAGCTGGGACCGGGGCAGCGGTCGGTGCCGCAGTGCCTGCTTTATGTTGTGGAAGCACCGAGAAATCCTAGAGCACAACTAGAAACCGACGCCTTTGTAGATCTTGTACTAAAAGATGTGACTGCTCTGGCTGCAGTCACTGCTCTACTGCTTGGTCACCGACCTTGAGAACAGTGACCTCCGTGGAAGGCGCTGTGTGCTGCAGTGAGGCAGGCATTACAAAGGGTTACTACTGCAGCTGCAGGACCCGAACTACGTAGCTAGACTTGTAGATACCGACCCAAGAAACACCGACACGACGGTACCTATCACCTGTCGTTTCTCTTGTTTCTTACAGGGGTGTTAGAGTGTTCTATATAACATATATGTCGATCTTACTTTCTGTTCAAGATATCATTCCTACGGTAATAGCAGTACTTGTGTCGTTACGACACAGTTCTTGATAAACTTTGGGCCAAAGCTCCACTAATTGCGCAACTGCGACAATTTCATGGGTGGTTTGGAGGTGTTGTAAACCTGGTCAAAGTGATTTGCATACAGCCCAATCTGTACGCCGCCGCGAAGTCTTCTCAAGAGCTAGATGAGCGATTTGTTGAGCATGACGTCCTGCTCATCAGGTCTGCCATGATGGGCCTCTGTTTATCAATTCTGTATATTGTAAAATATCTTCTTCTATCTTTTAACTTTGTCCCTCATGGCCACAGCATCCTCGGGGACAGCGAAGTCATTGTTTCGTGACATTTTCGTGCTAAAACCTTACTTTCTGGCACCTGGATTGCATGCCTTCTTCTTTGCTGTTGTATTCGATAAGTACAAAAGAATGTGTAAGTTATTACACAGGACTGCGTGGAGCTGAGACGAACGCTTGCTCGAGCACGCTAGCCCAAGCATTGGGCCGATGTCCCAGGTATCGCTCGGCTCGGTCCTGTGCAAGAACCGGCTTGTCGGACGGGACTTTGTGCCCAAGAGCTCAGTACGAATTTCAGCAGTTCACTACGGTTTCACGTCGTCGCCGCCCTCCCGCAACCATTTCTCGCACATAGCATGTAGTTTATGTTGCCCGCGGTCCTGTCCGACATAGACGTGAATTAATAAAGACACGGCCCAACCCTATCACTCTGCGCAATAGGCATTGTTGTTCTTCAAACTAGGTGAGTTGGTTCCAAAAGACGAGAACTAGTCACGCTGAGACGCATTGCACCACAACTTCCACTTGCCCTTCACTCTCTACTGCGGATGCTTCAACATGTTTTGCTCTCTTTGTAAGCAAAAAAGATATTTCTTTGCGCAAGAAGATTTCAGATGTTGATGCACAGTATCGTCCCGTGGGGTTCTGCAAATTCTGTTGCGTAAGACATAATTATGTCTTTCTCAACAGAACCAAAAAAGGTGGAAAGAAACGGATGCCTCACCGTTATAGAATTAGAGAACTTCGGATCACATGTGTGGATAATCTGCAACTGAGAGGTGAAAGCATCGGGCCTAACGTTCTTACTCGACTTTTTTAAGTGTTGAATAGATTACATTGGTTAGGAATGCTTTTGCCGCAGAGCTCTAGACAGGACATTAAATTTCCGTGCGACAAGGAGGGAACAAACTAACAGGTTCTTCCTCATTCAATACTTCAAAATTGTGGTCAATGCGGATTGTGGTCGCCGGGAATCCCGGCGTAGGAAAGTCAGCAATACTGAATGGGATGATTGGAAGGGCAAGGTTTAAGTCTGGAATTTCAATTGGTGAAGGAATGAGCCAGATCCTTCAGAACGTCCGTGTTGGTGGCGAGGTCTTTTACGATACTCCTGGATTGGATGACTTACATTTTCGCGAACAGGCAGCTGAGGAGATTTCCAAAGCTTTCAAAGGAGGCGGAAAGTTCAAGCTCATATTTGTCGTCACACTTGAGGCAGGTCGAGTAAGGGCATCGGATCTTGCAGCGATTGACACAGTCCTCTCGGCCATTCAGAAAGTTGGAACTAATACCGATCACAAGTATTCGGTTATAGTGAACAAGTGCGAGAAAGAAGTTTTGAAAAAGCTAGAAAACCAAGAAGAACAAGCCCGATTGATGATAGCATTCAATCGCAAGAACAAGGTAGGACATTTCGGGTGTATGTGCATAGTTCCGGAAGCGATAGGGAAGTCCAATTACGTTCTTTCGACGAACCACACGCAGATGTACGCTGATTTCGTTAGCAACGCTCCGACTTTCGATCTCAGACCAGATGTAAATGTGGTAGTAAACCCGGAACTATATGAGGCAAGTCTTTCCTCCCTGGAACGTTGGGTGAGTCAAGTATATACCAATTCATTAGTTCAACTTGGATCAATAGTCGGCACAGTAGCTGGGGCTGCAACGGGGTGCCCGGAGCTTGCTACGTTTTTGGGTGCTACTGGTAAGGTTCTCGGTGCAGCTGTGTACAGCTCATTCAAAGGGCTGCAGTACATGTTCAGGAATAGTTCGGCCTCAGCACATCGTACGACATGATCTGGCATTCTTAGTTGCTTCAGGGGATCTCGATGTGGCATATCTTCACGTAAGAGATGGAGAGTGCAAGTCAGCGTGGAGGAAGATAAATGATAGCACAAGAAATATCTAGAGAACATTAAACCCCTTGTATAAGTTTCTCTCTAATCAGGTTGAAGTCGTCCAGTTCATTCTCATTACAAAATTGCTTCGGTCAGCAAATGCTGCACCAAAACCACAAGTTTGTCAATATCAGTATAGTCGCTACTAACGTGTTTTTGACTCTGGTAATTTGAAGAGCTTTGTAGATTTGAGTGTTGGATGAACATTTCCAGTTTTGTGAAATCCTTGAACGACCCCAAAACGAGAATGTCAGCATAACACCACTACTTGACCTAGCAAGATGCCCTCTCGAGTGGGATTGGTGTATAACGAGCTTTGGACATATTCATCATTCATCATTTCCCAAACCAAATTCCTACATAAGAAGATGCAATAAAGCCACGCACTAGCTGGCGACAAGCGTTGCAGAATATACAAGAACAGGGTGTTGATGCTGTCATACTTTTGCGCGTCCTTTACGAGCGATCTACAAGTCTTTCATCTCAAGGACTATACATATTATGATGTTCCTCCAACGTCTTGGGACTGTTTGTCGAGATGCCGCTTGCAATTCTTCACAACCGTTATATATGCCCAAAAAGTACTCTTGCATTGCCAGCAAACCAACACTATGACCCTCTCCCATACGGGTTTGCAAACGAAAAATTTCTTCAACTTCTTCCTCTTCAAAGTGTCGCGTTATTCTTTCACGTTGTGCTGGTGTAAGATCAAAAAATGCGTCAATAGAGTAAACCAGTTTTAAAAACACACCCACAATTTCCCTCTGACGCAAAGATAGTGTTGGTATGGAGCACAAGTCGCCTGCATGCTGATAGCGGAGTAATTCCTTCAGAAATCGATTGCAAGAAATTGAATTTCTCTTTCCAGCTAGAATTGCCCCAACTAGTTGGCGACAATTTGTGAAAGGAGTCGCAGGGCCCTTGGGGCGTAGAAGTTCGTTCACAGCCTTCATGTTCGGAAAACAAAAGAAATGAATACATGCACATGAGTACATGCACATGAAAAGATATATTTGGAGAAACGAGTCAGAAACCTAACAGTGCTGACATCATTGGCAGAGTACGTGCATTGAAAAACCTTACTTTCTCGAAAGAGGCATGAATCGTTGCGCTGGCGGTTTGAATGACGCCAGACGTATCATCCATCGCGGACATCTTCATGGTAGCGCTTTGACTGAAAGCGGTAGGAAGCGCGCGCTTTTGGACAAATCTGCATGCATTGGGACGTTTTGCAAAGCTGGACACATCACTTCTTAAGAACCGAGATGAACCGATATTGGCGCCGGGTAGAAGCAACGGAATGAAGGATGAACACCTTTCCCTGGGCTGTGAGGACGCTTCCAAATCCATGACTCATCGATCGAAAATAGGGCAAGAACGACAGTAGCCACTCGCTCCCGTCACTGTGTCCTCTGTTCTTAAGAAGACTGGGCATGCATGGCAGTAAGGCCTGTGCAGTTTGGAGCTGTTGCCAATCGAGAGATACCGCACAGATTGATTTCTTCCCTCCATAACCTCTAGTGACCCTCCTATGAGCTGCAGAGCGCGAAAGCCGCCGGAAAACTGCAGGACGACGCGACATGCAGTTTCCTACAAGCACGGGACCGTCACGCACAGTAGTTATAGGTTTCAATAATGATACTATGTGGGTGCGACGTTGTCAAACCAGACCTTGGAAACATATTTCGCATCGATTTTTTCAACAAACGAATATGAATAATCTCTCATTAGGAGCTCAAATGCTTCATGAGGCTCAGTTCGTTTTGTAAGCATCACGCTATAATTATTTATATCTTCACCCAATCTTCTTGCGGCGAACCGCAGGAATAAGTGTTGGGAGAAATCAGGGATGAACGGGAGTGCCGCGGGAATTCGAACTGCTTGCTGCACGAATTGAATTAGTTAAGGTTTTACCTGAAGTGCCCGCAGAATGGGACTTTGTTTGATATCAGGACAGGCCAAATAAGGGACGAAAGGAGCTGACTACCGTCTCCTTCTATTGTTTCTAATGTGTTACGTATGCTCTTCCCCGATCCCATTGGGGTGCCCTCATATGCCGTGCTCGAGTGGCAGGGAATGATACAAGTGTGTGTTAATGTGAATGCGAGAGCACAATATGAGCAAAAATACTGGAAGGGCCTTTTGTGTAAACTGCGCTTAGTGTGCCGATTGCTTAAGCCCGCTCACTCTCACCCTCTTCTGGCAAGGGTAGATATGCGATGCCGAAGAAGATCATTTTGCCTGAGCGTATCTACCCTACAATATGTACAAAGCGCGGTGCGCGAAAGTTGTGCTCCTCTCCCAGAGTGAGTGCTCGTTGCAAATGCGCATTGTTGGACAGAGCTGTTCAGCGGCAAGCGAAACTGGCGGACGACAACAACGCGTCCGTTGCCGTCCACAAACCGCCAGAGCCAGAGGCGTTCTCATAATGTGAGCGGCCCACCTTCCTCGCAAATGCGGCGCGGGTGCTCCCCGCCCGACACCGACACTTGACAGCGCGCCATTGGCTCGCCGCCCGCGGCGCGTTGTGCTCGTCGCCTGCCCCCCGCAAGACTTCGTACGTCATTCCCACGCCAATCCGCCTGTCGCGAGCGTTCAAAGCTTCGAAACGAGCACAGCCGGCCACAGTCAGCAGTGCGTCGTTCCTCTTTCGTGCTGCCTTCGTGCATCCCTCTCCGCTGTGCTCTACTTGGCAAAGGTCATCCTAATGCTGACGTCCCGCACCTGGTCAAGGCTGTGCGGTGCCTACAAACCCACTCATCGTTATCTCCGGAGAATCTCGAGCACTGTGAAGTTCTTTATCGTTCACAAATATTTGTCCGTTAGCATTTACTACTAGGCTTGGTTTGTGCTTAAAAGGATGCTTTCGCCGCTACCCTCAAGTGTACGAGGACCATCGGCTGACGACGTTCGGCCTTCGGAAAACTGCGGCAGCGGCTCGACACAACATCACATCATCCGCGCACGCTTCTCAATCCGCTCTGTTTTGACAGCATGATTACTGCTTTCAATGCGTTTACGCCCGTGGTCTCACATCCATCTCGCGCATCGAAACTTCATGTAGGCGTCACATCTTTTGTGGATCGACCACGCAGAGCCAATGTTCAAAGGGGTCATCGCGCCGCGCAACACTTTTCGCCGGTGATGAAGATCGGTATTCTGTACTCAACCGTCACCGGCAATACAGAAGAGGTTGCCACGCTGTGCAAGCAGTTTCTTGGCGACAGGGCGGACGACCCCAAGGACATATCGGACGTAGAAGCGAGCGCAATCACGGGCTACGAAGCGCTGGTGGTGGGGGCGCCAACCTGGAACACCGATGCCGATTCGGAGCGCACCGGAACCGATTGGGACGAGTTTCTGTACGGAGAGCTTGAAAGCCTTGATCTGAGCGGTAAAGCTGTGGCTGTGTATGGTGTGGGTGACGCCATTGGGTACGGGGACAATTTTTGTGATGCCATTGAGGAAATGCATGACGGCTTCCAAAAGAAGGGGGCGAAGATGATTGGGTACACTGCTCCGCCCGAGGAGTACGAATTCTCGGAGAGTAAATCGGTGAGGGATGGCAAGTTTCTGGGATTACCGGTTGACCACGTCAACTTTTCTGACCTGACCGAGGATCGGGTTAAGTCTTGGTGCATCCAGGTTGAACAGGAAGCTGGTGTTTAGACAGGTAGACTGTCATGTCGGCGAGCAAACGTTGCTTGAAAAAAGGGCGTGTTGTCAATGAGCATTTATTGAATCAGCATGTTGCTTTATAAACCTCGAGATTCGATTTATTTGTATGTACAGGAGCGGAGGTATGATGAAATGCGAGCAAGGTGCGACATCTCTTTGAAGTTGATTCTATGCTTGGTGATGACGTTATCCTTGGGTACCGCAAAGGTAAACGGGAGCAATAAATGCTACCGCGAAAAGTGTGAACGGGAGCATTAAATGCTTCCCTTTGCCTTTGCGGGACCAAGGCATTGTGAAAAGCCTTTGTTTCATTTACGTGTACAGCACAAACAAATTGTCTCCACGGGTTTGATAATCAAACTTTGATTCAAACCGGGCTTACAGCTTGCCGCCATTCCATTTATTTCGCTCGTCAGCCGAGGCTCAACGAGTGCCACGCCGTTTCGCGTCTCGCCCTTGTCTGGGCTTGGTCCAAGCGTTGGCAGTTCGCAGATCGCGTCCTCGCCGAGACCCCGACTACCGTCGTACCTCTGCGCCATGTGATGCCGCACACCACCGTGCTCTCCTCCGCCTTTCCCGCTGGTAACTAACGGTAAGCGAAAGCCACCCGTTCCACGCGCGCGCGGTACAACTTTCTTGCTGTCGATGATGTCAAGTTGCTTTTCTAGGAATGCCCCAGCGCAAACGATTTCGGGTACACACATCTGGGAGACGGCTGGTTTCATTCGGTATTCGCATGCCAATCAGTACCGCTCTTGTGGTGATCGGCATGGCCAAGCGCGCCGCATTTCACTCCATTCGAGACTTTGTGCAAACGCGGGCTTCAGTGCGGGATGATTATGAGAGCTGAGACGCAAAACGTTACTACAGTATGCGCTGCTATCGAACCCGTTTCTTGCATCGAAACATGCTAACTCTCTTTACTGTGTATCTCTCCAAGTTGACAGGTCATCATATGCTTTCTGCACCCCATGAGTACGTCTACGTGGGTCACGAAACGATCACATCTCCAGGTGAGCAAGACAGAGGTGCTGCCCGTCATCTTCCGTTCGAAAAGGGCTGCCACAACCGCTGTTTCCGAACCGCACTCCGACAAGGTGCCGCCCGCACATCCGGAAACCGAGTTTGAACTGTCCGACGCTCTGGAGTTAATAAGGGACTGGCTATTCGAGCACATCGAAAGAGTCTATCGCATAGGCGCAATGAATGCCAAACCGGGCGCACTCGAGGCCCCCCAAGTGCTCCGAAGCGAGAACCAAAAGTTCACCATCTGGCTCGAACCCACGGCCGCCAACTTTGCGCTGCTCCTCCCGACGCAGCAATTTCTGGACGGCGTCGATTCCAAAACAGCGCCTGCGATCGAGGAGGACAAGGGATCGAAAGGCGACTTTGAAAGCTTTTCATCGACACCACAATCGCTGCACGTGATTGCCGAATTCAATGAATAAATGCGCGTGTGTGTGTGTGATGAAAAAGGTCAATTGTCCGCGCTCGCCAGTACCAGTTTGCTTTGGTTGGCACTGGCCCGGAAGAAGACCAGATCCGGCGAGGGAGCGCCCGCTACAGCGGATCCCTTTGCCTCCACCACGAGGGAAGCAGAGTCCTCCACGTAATAAATGCGCCCGGGTCCAAGCGGATGCAGTTCGTGTCGAGCTTCTGAAACAGTGCTCGAGAGGCAGATCCATCCGCTACCGTCCAGACACATGATGATGCTCGGGCCGCGCAGCGGAGGAAGCTTGTATTTGGTGCCGGACGGCAGCGCACACTTGATGAGCTGGAACTCTTCCACAGGCGGCTGGTAAAGCTTTGAGTACTCGTCGAGGGGAGTGCCGTTCATGATTTCTGGGTATGCGTCTTGATATGTGAGCATGTCGATGAGAGTGGACACGTCCTTGAACTTGGGGGTGAGCCCGGCGCGTACGACATTGTCACTGCAGGCCATGATTTCCACACACTGACCCAGCAAGTATGCATGCGGCTCGTTGGCGGCCATGAAGAAGGCCTGTCCCGGTTCGATTTGCACGTAGTTGAGCAGGTATGCCGCAAAGCAACCGACGTCACCAGGGTAATAAGACACGAGCTGCAGAAAGAGTTTGTCTGCGTCGGTGCGGCTTGCGTTTGTGCCGCTGGCGTGCATCTTGAGCTTTTCAACAACTGCGTCAAGCGCGGTGCTGACGGCGTCGTCGGAGGCATTCATGAGCGTGGAGAAGAGGTGACGGAGCGCTGCTTTCTTTTCTGCTGGGTTGGACGTTCCGGATACGGTGGCCTTGAAGGACTGACCGTCGCACAGGTCCGAGAGATCGGAGTGAGCGTCGAGGTGAGCGAGGATCTCCTCGACCGGCCGGAAGTTGCACATTCCCTCAAAGTCTGGTGGCGCGCATGAAGCAGGATTGGAAAGCAAAGCGAACTCAAAAGTCAGAGCGACTGCGGCAGGCCGATCGGTTTCGGAGAGCGCAAGAAAAAAAAACGGGGGCCACGGCTTGGGACGTACCAGTGAGCGCGACGCACATTTCCGGCTTGTGGTTGTCATCCTTGTACGCGGCGGGATTGGACGCGTGCAGCTCGCGCGCCAGCAGCTTGTCCGGGTGCGCCTGAATGCTGAGCGGCTTGGCGACGCTGAGCACCTTGAGCAGGTACGGAATGGCGGCGTGCCGGTGGCGCGCGAGGAAGCGGGCGAGCGTGGGCGACTCGGCGGAGACGACGTGCGCGGGGCCGGACGCGTGCGTGCCGATCCACAGCTCGGCGTACGGCGCGGCGGGCGCGACGGCGGCGCCCGCGTTGAGCGCGTGCAGGCGCGCCACCAGACTGCCGCGCTGCGCGGGCAGCCCCCACGCGTAGCTCTGCACGGCGGCGCGCAGCGGCACGAGCGCAGCGGGGGGGCGGCGGGGGCGGGGGCGGCGGGGGCGGGGGCGGCGGGGGCGGACATGGCTCGGACGCTCGCTCGGACGCGCGGACGCTGGCTGGGATGAGGAGGTATGGTCGAAGGTTGCGTCGAAGATTCGACAAAGGCACGCCGGTCGACTGCGCCGAAATCGTTGACGGGCGCGTTTCTACGAGATTGTACCGCCAGTTTAATGCCATTGCTGCCGGCGGCGCCGACTGTCAGCGTCTCGCGCGCGTTTGTAGCAAGTTGGGCCGCGGCGGAGCTCAGCCGAACGGCTGCGCGCTGTGCTCGGCCTCCCACGCGTTGAGGCGCGCGCGCGACGGCGCCAGCCACGCCTCGGCCGCGAGCGCGTCGGCGTGCCACGCGAGCGGCGCGGCGGCGGCGCCCCGGTCGGCCAGGCGCCACACGGCGGCGCAGCGCGCGTAGCGGCGGTGGAAGCCGCGCGGCGGCGGCGTGGCGGCGCGCACAAACTCGCGCTCGAACCAGCGGCACATGGCCAGCGCCTCGCGCACGAAGCGGTCGTCGCGCGCCACCGCCCACGCGCGCGAGCGCCGCAGCGCGCCGTACAGCAGCACGTGCGCGCCGCCGTCCGCGCGCGCCACCGCCGCCGCCAGCTGCGCCTCCACGAACGCGCGCGCCGGCAGCCGCGCCGGCGCGCGCGCCGGCGCCGCGCGGCAGCGCGCCGCCGCCGGCGCCGCGCGGAACGCCGGCAGCGCGTGCGTCAGCAGCAGCGTGCGCGCGCGCGCCTCCCACATCCAAAAGTCGCGCGCGTCGCGCTGCAGCACCGACGCGGTGGGCGCCGCCGCGAAGCCGCGCAGCGCGCCGTCGCCCAGCGCCAGCCCCTCCTCGAACAGCCGCACCGCGTGCGCGCCGCACAGCGCGCCGCCGCCGCCGCCGCCGCCGCGCGCGGCCGCCCACGCGGCGCGGCGCATCTCGGCGTACAGCAGCAGCGCGTTGGCGCGGCGCGCCGTCTGGAAGCGCTGCGCAAACGTGCGCGCGCGCACGTCGGCGCGCACGGCGCGCTTCCACGCGGCGAGCGAGAGGCGGTGCGCGCCCTGGCGCTCGGCCAGCCCGAGGTACGCCCACGCGTCGTCGGCGCGCAGGTAGCTGGCGGCGCGCGCGGCGTGGAACGCGTCGCTGTCGTGGCGCAGCCGCCGCAGCGCGGCGGCGTCGTCGAAGCGCTGCGCCGCCACCGCCGGCAGCGCCGCCACCAGCTCGTGCGCGCGCGCGTAGCGCATGGGGATGGCCAGCCAGTACGCGTTGCGCCGCGACAGCGGCCCGCGCCGCGACTCGTGCGCCTGCTGCTCGCGCAGCAGCGCGCGCGCCGCCGCCTGCGCCGCGCCGCTGTCGAGCGCCGCTGCGGCCGGCGCCGCCGCCGGCGCCGCCTCGCGCGCGCGGATCACGTCCAGCGCGCCTGTGGCTAGCGCGCCGTCCACTTCCATCAGCTGCAGCAGCGCGTCGGCGCCGCGCAGCGCCTCCACAGACGGCGCTTCCAGAGACGGCGCCTCCGACCCGTGGTGGCGGAGGAACGCCCCGAAATCGTGCACGAACTGGCGCAGCTGCGGCGTCACTTGCCTCGTGCTTTCCAGCTGCTGGTGGTGCTGGCGCAGCTGCGACAAGAATGCTCGCACCTCGTGCAACGTGCTCTCCCGTGCCGCCGCAACTGCCGGCGGTGAACGGCGCGCACAGCATGATGGCGTGCGCCGCCTCCGCCGCGCGGGCGCCGCGCTCAGCGCGAAGGCCGCCATTGCCGCGACAACAACAACCACGGAACATCAACGGCAAAGCGCCGGTAAGATACTGTACGAAGTAAGTTACAGTGTACTTCAAATGTTTGAATAATCAATCATCTGCCGGAAATCGTCAAGCAAAACCGAGTTGTCTCCAATCTTTGAAGAAAGGCAACTTCTCTACTAGCAGTTGCGACGGTACCAGTTCAATCTGCTGCTCTCCTTCTCTCTTGCGTAGTCAATCGGAGACTCATTTTGCAATTGTAAGGATACCGCGTGAAGAAGGCGTATCGCATGTTCCGAAAATCGCTTTCAGAGAAAGCTTTCACGTAGTTTACAATTCAGCATCTCGTCTGTTCGCTGCCCCCTCCCCCAGAGAGTATCTCTCGTTTTGTGAAACACGAATGCCAATTCCTCGCGAGGATGTACGAAGGTAGCTGTTGACCCATCAAGCAACAATTACATCTTGCAACCACTGACTACACGTTAAAAGCGCCGCTACACAAGCGTTGGGTGCCATCGACAAAACGATTTGGTTCCTGACACGATTTGTTGAGAAACAACTCCGCAACGCGCTCGCCGGCACGGAGAAAACGGGATAAAGGCTCCCACCAGCGTATGGGTGCCTCCCGGCAGTCACTTACTGATCTGCTGCTCCCCAATTTCCTCCGCCTGTGGTTCTCCTGGCAGCGCACCGAACTTATACTGCCGGAGACTGCTCTGACCTCCGCAGCTCAAAGACGCTTTGAATTGATCCCTTCAATTCGACGCTCTGCTGGCCCCAGCACTGCCTTAACTATGCACTGCAGACAGCCATTAAATGGCTGTCTGCAGACGGGCGTAACATAACGAGGCGCTTCGCATGCACCACGTTTCCCTAAGATTAAATGCGTCAACTATGTGTAGTGGTCTTTTGCAGCAGTGCCTTGAATTCGTTTTAGTACAGGAGTTGCCCAAAAGGCTGAAGTGGTTTTGGCGCGGTTCCTTACAATACCGTCGCCTCACCTGGTAGCCTCCCACCTCGAAAAAGAAAATGATGCAGTGTAGCTGCGGAACAAACATAGAGAAAGATTCCGACACGTCGTCGTACGAGGCCTTTTGGCAATCACTTCAAGGCACCAACAGCTCGTCGGTCAGCAACGCGATACAGACGTTAATGTGCAACACATGACTACCCCAGGGGTAGGTATGACACCCAGAGAATCTTGGCCTTTCGAAACAGAGAAAGTTTCATTTGAATCTTTTCTGTTGCTTAGTAGTATTAAGAATCTAGTGTCCGAGATATGAAAGAACCACTGGTCTTGCCCCCGTAACAGTCTGATCGAATACGCGAACTTAAAGCGTTGGGAACGCTCATAGCTTTATACTGCATGGAAGGTAGACAGCTTTTGAATAAGTCTTCGGAACACAAATCCCTTCTAGAGTTCAAATTTAGCGAGACCGCTTCGGTGCGCCAATACCTCTCTCTCTCTGCAAATGCGAGCTACAATAATTATTTATTCATTATTGTAATAATGAATTATGCATCTATTCCTTATCTTATTCTTCTTCTTGACAGTGGTCCATAGAGTATTATTCCGAAACTAAAGGAATGGCGCCCATCATCTTCTTTTGCTTTCAGTTGATTTATGGACACAAGAGATTCGCCTCCACGTGATGTTTTTCTCTTTCTTCGAGAAGAAGAACTGACGAAATGCTCACGCAGACGAGAGAACACTTTAGAGGTTAATGCTTTTGCTAACACAAAGCTCAGTGAGCGTAACACGGTACAAATTACATTTGTAGTCAGCAGCTACGTTGATAGGGAAAACATTGTAAGTGCTGGGGGTCCTTAGCAAAACCCCACGTGATACGAGCAATAAGCGTATCACGCTCATAATAAAAAAGAAGAAGAAAGAAGAAGAACGGGTCTACCTTCGGGTCTCCAACGGACGCCAGTATCTTTTTGAAAAAGATTCTTCTTTAATGCGAGCGAGACCCTTCTTCTTTATTGTGAGACACTATACCCTCATTTCTCGTATCGTGTATGGTTTGCTAAGAACCCCCGACAACGTGCAAGGTTTTCGTCAAAATATATCCACCGGCTACAGATACGTAGCCGCATATGACGTGTCGAGTAGCTGTTAGTTATTCTAAGAAAGCATTAGATCTCTCAGGTGTTCCTGGTTAAAACAAGATTCTGGCCTTCCTAGCAAGAGAACGTTTCTTTGACGAGAAACGCTCTACACTAGCCGGAATTATGCTAGAATACCCTCAAAGAGAGAAGAGAGAGAGAGTTTTTTTCTCATATCTTCCCTCTCTCTTGTAAGCACACTCGCCTATTTTGAACCAGATGTCAAGATTGTGTTTGCTGAGAGAAGGCTTTCTCACTGAGAGAAGTACGTGTACCGCCGTGCTTACAATCTCACGGCAGTCAAAATCCAATCTTCTTGTCAGTGCACGTAGATGACACCCGATCAGAGATGAACATGTGGTGTTCAACAAAAACTTGAGACAACGCGACTTTTACTCCGTTCGGAATGCGGTCGATATCCATCGTTCACACTCCTCACGGAAGGCACATAATAATTGCTTCGCAGTGCAGGCGTCTCACTCGTACGGGAAGGCCTCCTTGGAATCTTGTACTTCATTTCTCTGGGTTCCATTGGTGCATTTCGGACTATATTCGTCAACAAATTCATTTCTACCGACTCCAATCACTGTCGTTTATAGTACGCAGTTATTATGCATGTGGGCTCTAGTAGTAGCTGATGGATGAAGGGGGGGGTGAGGATGGGAAGCTGAGTCACCCTAGGTGTGGCAGATATGAAACATCTTAAAGAGGCCTGATGTATTCTTTGAGCATGATAATAGGTTCGGTCGCGCTACAATACTATGCATTAGATTAAACGGCTATCTTGTTGAGGGAAGCGCTGATTATGTGAGGGGCACATACAAGAAGCAAATTATTAGTTACCCAGTGATGGACGTATTACGCTGAAGAGAAAGAAAACAGCTTAGCTTGTCGGGCCCGAACTGCAAGTGTACAGGATTGCCCAAATTCTTCAATCCGTTGGTTTCGGTCCGATCCGTTCTTTTTAGACTGTTCAACTAATTGGGATGTTCAACCACTCCGCCACTGGAGGCATTGCACTCGGTTTTTATGCAAAAGAATCGAGAAAAGACTGCCTGGTACAAAGGCGAGGCCAGTGGAGATTCGCACAACATTCCAGCAGTCCAACCACGTACCAACGATAGAGACAGACTGCAACGGCCCGTTTCATAGCACAAGATTCTTGTACGACCTGTTCCCAGAATGCAAATACTAACTGATTCTCGAGCCCCATGGAAACAAAAATGGTTTTCGTCATCCTCTTTCTTCGATCTATAATATAATATAGCATATACAGTGAAGTGGCGATGCACCTTAACCGTACAGTTGTACATCGAGCTGTAATCGTTTTAGTCACAGATCTATACAGGGGCTTGCATCTTGACGACGTGACTTGCTACGGTCTCACTTACTACTCTGTTTTGAGTTTGTAATCTACATGCAACTCTTTCGTCTGAATCAACCCTTCCTTTTGACACAAAGAACACAGTCATTTAGAGATTCCCATCGACACCTTTTGAAAATGATCGTATGCTCTCGTTGTCCAATTTCCTCGAGCGTAGTCCACCAATTTAGACATTCGCTGAATCTTGTCCTTCTTCGAAAGTTCAAAACCAAGCCTGTCCCGAAGGTTTGTGAGGACGTAATCCCTCCCTTGCAAGAAGCAGGGCATGGTCTCATTGCCAGGGTACATGGTGTCAACCATGAGCAATATTTTGTTAGCGTATCGACAAGCTTCCAAGTATCCTTGCACGCAGAGCTTCCTATACAGCTTGAAAGCCCCAGAGTTAGTTCCACCCATCACCTGTACCATCTCTTCTGTTAGCTTAAACGGTGCCTTTTCGAATTCCATATTACCTCCAGGGGAGTTGGAGAGCAAAAAGCCAAAGTCGATGTGAATGATGTGCCCTTCGGCATCAATCATGAGATTGCCATTGTGTCTGTCCTTGATGTTCATCAAGTATTGAATTATTGAGTACCCCGCCATACTGTGGACAAAATTGCGAACGGCGCGCTTGTGACCATGAGAACCACGCCCACCGAACACACCGACAAAGTAGTCCTTTAGAGTTGTTACATTGGGAGAGTGCTTCTTGATGGAATCGATAGACTTGGCATCAGTCACAGTCTCTATGAGCCCAGAATCGCCACTGGTTGAAATGATCTCGTACGGACGAAGCCAGCACGGAATGTTGGCCTTCTCAAAGATACGCGAAAACTCCTGGATAAGCCGTTGCGCGAACATTTCCTGTCGAAGCTGGTCTCGTGCCTTCACAATGCACGACACCAGTCGCCAGTTGGGATTCGAGCCAAAGGAGCTCGACTTTCGCAAGCGCTCTGATTTGACGGCCCACCGCTCGCCCAGCGCCTTGAGCAGTTCTTCGTCGGGGGGCCTCTTGTCGTCGTCAAACTTGGTATCCACTCTGAACGAGCTCTCACGCTTGTCAAAATCTGCGTCTGCCTGTCTCACATCGGCAGTCACGTCGGGGGAGAACTCGAACTTGTCCGCCGGTTGATTCTGCACGGTGATTTCCGGCTCGTGCGATTCCGGCGGCGGTTGGTGCGCATGCTGCCTACCCGGTGGCGATGAAAGCGAGCCAATCCTCCGCAACGGGCTACTGCCGCGATGGTCATCGGACGGGTGCTCCTTCTCAGGCGCGTGGACGCTGAGGTCCTCCACCTCGACGACGAGGAGGTACGGGACGCGCTCCTTTGTGTTGAACACGTGCGCCTCCTCCGGCACGATGCGCAGGACGCGGTGCGGTCGGCGCTCGGTGGGTATGAACACGTTGTTGGGGATAAAGTCGTTGAGCTTTTCCAGCTCCCGGCGCAGCACGTCTCTGCGCAGCTCCCTCTCCACGTCGAAGAGCCCGTTGGAGATGTGGGTGAGGCACTTGACAAAGTCGAGCTCGGCGTGAAAGAGGTTGGCGCGCTCGTGGCGCGCTTCCAGCCACTGCTTGAGCTTGACCTCGTCCGCCAGCTGCAGCGCGTTGAAGTGCATTCGGTGGTCATTCTCGCCCGAGCCCGAAATGTCGAGGTCGACGGCGCGCGTGGCGGAGTGGCGGCGAAAGGGCGGGGTGACCTTCTCCTCGTCGTCGTCGGCGCGCGCGCGCGGCTGCTGCGCGCGCGCATGCGGCGTGGGGTGGTGGTGCGTCTCGGTGACCTCGGCCTTCTTGAAGAGGTCGCCCGGCGGGGTGGAGTTGGTGACGACGGACTCGAGCCCCAGCAGCAGCGTCATGGTGCGGTGGTAGGCGTCCTTGGGGCCGAGGTGCAGCGAGCCGGTGATGTACCACATGCACTCGAGGGCGAAGGAGACGGAGTTCATGGCGTGCTGGTACAGAAAGGCCTCGAGCTGGCGCTCGCACTGCGCCTTGACCAGGTGCGCCGTGGCGTCGAGCGAGATTTCCTTGGGCTCGCGCGCCAGCTTGAGCAGCGCGCTGCGCTTGGCGGAGCGGCTGGAGCCGACGCCCGAGCCGGCGGTCTGCTCGTGGAAGCCGTACAGCAGCGTGTTGAGGATGAAGGGCAGCAGGTGCGACAGGGTGGAGGAGTTTGCCGAGATGAGCGAAAAGTCGACGGAGGTGTCCTCCGAGTAGATCTTGCCCAGCAGGATGAACTCGTCGTCGCTGACGTGGCGCTCCTTGTCCGGGTGCTCGCGCTTGATGTTCTGCATGAGCTTCTTGAACTGCGCCTTGGCGGCGTCGCGCGTGAGCACGCGGTGCTTGTGCGAGAAGAGCGAGTGCGCGCGGCGCAGCGCCTTGGGGCCGTCGCGCAGCGGCGGCGCGGACTCGCCGCTGCGGTGCGAGAGGTTGTCCATGTCGTCGTGCGACGCGGACGCGCCAAAGCACGCGAAGCGCACCATGGCGGGGGCGGGTAGGGGTTGGGCGAAGGGGTAATGCGCGTGGCGCGAGCGGCGCGACAAGACGGGTGGGCGCGGCGCGGCGCGGCGCGACGCGGGGCGCGGCGGGCGTGCGGCGGCGCGCGAAAAGGGCGCTGCGGGCGGGCGGCGGAGGCGGGCGCGGCGGCGGCGGCGGCGGCGACGACGACGGCGGCAGCGGCGGCGGCGGCAGCGGCAGCGGCGGCGGCGGCGGCGGCAGCGGCAGCGGCAGCGGCAGCGGCAGCGGACGAAGGAGCGCGGCGGGGGGGGGTGCGCGCGCGCGAGAACGGAAAGCGGCCGGCACAAGCCGCGGCGCGGCGCGCGCTCAACGGCGCGCTGCGCCGCGCCGCTGCATCATAAAAAATTGCGCGGTGCGCTTACACGCCACGTGTGCGACCGCGCCGTGCGCGCGCGCGCGCGCGCGCCCTTTTGGCGCGCGGCGCGGCGCGGCGGCGGCGGCGGCGGCGGCGCGCGGCGCGACGGGCGCGCGCGACGATGGACGGGCGCGCAGCGCGCGACGACGACGACGGCGGCGACGGCGCCCGCGGCGGCCGCGACGTGACGGCGGCGCGCACCATGCCGCTGTCGCGGCGGCGGCGGCGCTGGGTGTCGCGCGACGTGTCGCACTTCCAGCAGGTGGAGCAGGTGGGCGAGGGCACGTACGGGTACGTCTTGCAGCGCCTCTTTTCGCCGCGGCGAGCGCGTTCTCCGAGAGGCTGACCGGCGCGCGGGCGCGGCGCGCGGGCGCAGACAGGTGTGGAGCGCGCGCGACAAGTACACCAACGAGACGGTGGCGCTCAAGCGCGTGCGCATGGACAACGAGCGCGAGGGCTTCCCGCTCACCGCCATCCGCGAGATCAAGCTGCTCAAGACGCTGCACCACGAGAACATCGTGCAGCTCAAGGAGATCGTCACCGGCAAGGGCGCGCCCGCCGCGCCGCCGGGCGTCGCCGGCGGCGGCGGCGGCGGCGGCGGCGGCGGCGGCGGCGGCGGCGGCGCCAGCGGCGGCGCGGCGCGCGCCAAGGAGCGGCGCGGCGGCGGCGACGCGCGCGACGCGCGCGACGCGCGCGACGCGCTCAAGAAGCCCAAGGGCAGCATCTACATGGTGTTCGAGTACATGGACCACGACCTGACGGGGCTGATGGACACGCCGGCGGTGCGCTTCACCGAGGCGCACGTCAAGTGCTACATGATGCAGCTGCTGAGCGGGCTGCAGTACTGCCACGACCGCGCGGTGCTGCACCGCGACATCAAGGGCTCCAACCTGCTCATCGACAACAACGGCAACCTCAAGATCGCCGACTTTGGGCTGGCGCGCCCGTACGGCGAGCCGGGGCGCAAGTACACCAACCGCGTCATCACGCTGTGGTACCGCCCGCCCGAGCTGCTGCTGGGCGCCAACGAGTACGGCCCGTCCGTGGACATGTGGTCGGTGGGCTGCCTGCTGGCCGAGCTCATCACGCGCAAGCCGCTGTTCCCCGGCAAGGACGAGGCCGAGCAGCTGGAGCTCATCTTCCGCGTCGTGGGCAGCCCGTCCGACGCCAGCTGGCCGGGCTGGCGCCGCCTGCCGCAGGCGCACCTGCTGCCCGAGTCGCGCGCGTACGCGCCGCAGCTGCCGCGCTACCTGCGCAAGCTGCTGGCGCACCACGCCGTGCCGCGCTCGCCCGCGCTCATCGACGTGCTGGCGCGCCTGCTCGCGCTCGACCCCGCCGCGCGCCTCAGCGCCGCCGACGCGCTGGCGCACCGCTGGTTCCAGCAGCAGCCGTACGCCTGCCGCAAGGACGAGCTGCCGCGCCAGCGCCAGCCCACGCACGAGTTCCAGGCCAAGCGCCGCCGCCACGCCGCCGCCGCCGCCGCCGCCGCCGCCGCCGCCGCCTCCGCGTCCGCCGCGTGCGCCGCGCCGCGCGCGCGCGCGCCGCCCGGCGACGACGTCGACGACGACGGCGGCGGCGACGATGCCGACGACGGCGACGGCGGCGGCGTGCCGCCGCCGCGGCCGTGAGCGGCGGCGGCGGCGCGGCGGCCGCGTGTGCGCCGTGGCGCGCGGCCGGAGGCGCCGCGCGCGCCAACGTGCGGCCGGCAGCGCTGCGCGCGCGCTGCACCTCGCAGCTCGCGCCGCTTCGCCGCCGCATCTTTTTTCGCCATGGCGCCGCGCGCCGCGCGCGCCGCCGTTGCCGGTCGCGCGCGACCACCGTCGTCGCCGTCATGCACCTGCCCAGCCGCAAGCGCGCGCGCGGCCCCAGCGCGTTTGCGCCCGCCGTCGGCGTCAAGGGCGCGCCGCCGCCGCCGCCGCACACGCCCGTGCAGCCGCGCGCCGCCGCCGCCGCCGCCGCCGCCGCCGCGCCCTCGTCGCCGTCGTCGTCGTCGTCGTCGTCGTCGTCGTCGTCGTCTTCGGCGGCGGCCGCGCCGCTCAAGGCGGCCGCGCTGCACCTGCTGAGCGGCGGGCTGTCGGCCGGGCTGGTGCGCGCGTCGCTGCAGCCGCTGGATACGTGCAAGACGCGGCTGCAGGCGGCGCGGCTGCCGCAGCGCTACTCGCTGCGCGCGCTGCGCGCGCTGCTGCTGCGCGACGGCGGCGTGCGCGGGCTGTACCGCGGCGTGGTGCCCGGCGTGGTGGGCATTGTGCCGGCGGCGGCCGTGTACATGCTCACGTTCCAGACGCTCAAGAAGCGGCTGGGCCGCTCGTTCCCCGCGCGCTCGGCCGACGTGGTGGTGGCCGCCTCCGCCGCCGTCGGCGACGTGGCGGCGTCGCTGGTGCGCGTGCCGTGCGAGGTGCTCAAGCAGCGGCTGCAGCTGGGCATCTACCGCGACCTGCCGCACGCGCTGCGCGCCGCCGCCGCCGCGCCGCTGCCGCGCCTGTACGCGGGGCTGTCGGCGCAGCTGGCGCGCGACGTGCCGTACGCCGCCGTGGAGTTTGTGGTGTACGAGAACCTCAAGGCGCGCCTGAGCGCCGACCGCCGCCTGGCCAAGCGCGCGCGGCTGCACGCGCTCGCGGTGGGCGGCGTGTCCGGCGCCGTGGCCGCGCTCATCTCCAACCCCATGGACGTGGTCAAGACGCGCCTCATGACGCAGACCGCCGCGTCGCGCGTGCGCTACCGCGGCGTGGCGCACGCGCTGCGCGCCGTCGCCGCCAGCGAGGGCGTGGCGGCGTTTGCCAAGGGCATTGCGCCGCGCATTGCCGCCAAGACGCTGCAGAGCGCGCTGTTCTTTGCCGCGTACGAGCGCGTCAAGGCGTCGCTGGCGCAGATGCTCGGCGTCGACCGCGCGCTGCCCGCCGACGGCGCGCTGTGAGCGCCGCTGCGTGATGGCGCAAACTGTTTTGGTGCCGAGTGTGTCGTTTGTTGTTGATAGATTATACACTGTATATCTAAAGCCGTGCTCCGCTCTTGTTTTACCTGACCATCACCAGCCGTGGCTGCCGCAGCATTTGCGAGCTGCCTCGCCACGGTTTGGGAATTGTGCGCAACATCATGTTCCAGGCGGGCCCAGTGTTGTACAGTTCTGACAGACGCGCAGCGAGGCTGTGCAGTGCACACGCGGGTGCGCATCATTGCCAAATTGGCATCATTGTGCAGCGCGTTTCGGCATGCAGCGCTACTAACATGCCCCTGGTAACTTACAAAGGTATCCTTATAGCCTTGGGTATAATGCTCCCGCTGCTGCGGCTCACGTGTGCCGCAGGCCTGTGCAGTGCGTGCCAGCTGCTGATGCATGCAATGACGTCGTAACAGTATATCCGATCCGCCGCCACGGCCGGCCGGTCGCCGCCACCGTCGCCATACCCTGTGTAATCGCCGCCGCGCTCGTTGCGCGAGCATGACAGCGAGAAGGGCTGCGATTGTTGCGCCGCGCGCTGTGCACGAGGCGGCCACGCTGCTGTGAGCTCTGTGCGCTTGCAGAGCTAGAGCTGGTGGAGAGGGGGGGGAAGGAAGCGGGGGCGATTCAACAACGTTTACACAAAAGCAGGCGGCGCGCGCGTCTCTCTCAGTGGTTGTGGTCGTGGTCGTGGCCGTGGTCGTGGCCGTGGTCGTGGCCGTGGTCGTGGCCGTGGTCGTGCGCAAAGGTCTGGATGTGCGGCGGCAGCGCCGAGTCGATGGCGCGGAAGGCGCGCTCCTGCAGCTGCTCCACGGAGAGCGCGGCGCTGTCCAGCGGCGCGTGCACCACGAGCGCGAACGGGCGCGGCGGGTGGCGCAGCGGCACCCACGCGTAGCTGGGCATGGCGTCGCGCGTGCCCAGGATGGTGACGGGCACGACGGGCGCGTTGCGCGCCTTGGCGGCGCGGAAGGCGCCCGGCTTGAAGCGGCGCAGCTTGCCGGTGAGGGAGCGCGTGCCCTCGGGGAACACGACCAGCGACAGGCGGTTGGCCACCACGTGCACCATCTTGCGGTACGCCTCCATCTGGCCGCGGCGGTTCATGCGGCGCAGCGCAATGTTGCCGGCCATGGCCATGGCCCAGCCCACGACGGGGATGCGGAAAATCTCGGCCTTGGACACGTACTTGAGGCGGCGGCGCAGGAACGCAAACACGTAGATGTCCAGGTACGACGTGTGGTTGGCCACGAACACGGCCGGCGTGTCGCGCGGCGGCAGCAGGTGCGCGTTCACCACGCGCGTCGACACGCGCGCCAGCCGCAGCGACCACTTCATCCACGCCATCGCGATCAGGTCGTGGAAGCGCCGCGTCGCGCGGTCGCGCCACATCACCAGCGGGTGCGCCACGCACATGGGCACGAACAGCACCACCGACAGCGCGTACGTGATCAGCAGGAACAGCAGCCCGCGCAGCGACACGCGCGGCCGCGCGGCCGCGCCGCCGGCGCCGTCGTCGGCCGCGCGCGGCTGCGGCTGCGGCGGCGGCTGGCGCTGCGGGCGCCCGCGCGCGCTGGTGGCCGCCACCACGGCGCGGCCGCGCGGCCGCCACCGCGCGCAGCGCGGCGCGGTCGGCGCCGTCGGCGCAGTCGCGGCCGGCGCGGGCCGCAGCGGCGCGGGCGGCGCAAAGGCGGCGGCGCGCGGCGGCCGCCGCGGCGAGGCGAGCATGACGGCGGCGCGCGCGGACGTGGCGGGGGGGGGGGGGGGGGGCGGGTCGCGTCGGGTCGCGCGCGCAGCTCGGGGAACGCGCGCCGGCGCCGCGGGCCGCGCGGCGCAGCTCGCGCGCGCCGCCGCGCGCCGCCTAAAGCGCAGCTCGCGCCTGCGCGCGCGCGCGCGCGCGCGCGCCGCCGCCACTTGGCGCGCGCGCACTGGCGCGGCCGCCGGCCGCCGCCGCGCGCGCGCCGCCGCGCGTCATTGCCGCCGCCGCCGCCGCCGCGCGCGCGCGCCGCGGGGGGGCGCGCCCGTCCCCCGCCGATGGCATCCCGCGTGCTGCCGCTCGCCGCGCGCCGCGCGCACACGCAGCTCCGCGCGCCGCGCGCCGCCGCCGCCGCCGCCGCCGCCGCCGCCGCGCTGGCCGCGTCGCGGTCGGCGCCGCGCGGCGGCGGCGGCGGCGGCGGCGGCGCGCTGCTGGCGGCGGCCGCCGTCGCCGCGGCGCTGCCGGCCGCCGTGGCGGCCGCCGAGCCGTTCGCGCGCCCGGCCGCGCGCGTGCAGCGCGACACGGGCGTGGCGTTCGACGCGGAGCTGTCGCCGACGCGCGAGCTGGCGGGCGTGGGCGCGCGCTTCATGCGCGGGCTGGTCAAGGTGTACGCGGTGGGCGTGTACGTGGACCCGCGCCGCACGCCGCAGGTGCTGGCGCGGTGGCGCGGCTTCGACGCGCACAACATCCTGGAGGCCGACCCGCTGTGGCGCGAGCTGTGCGAGGGCGGCCACATGCCCGTCACGCTGCGCATGGTGGTGGTGCGCCAGGTGCGCGGCGCGCACATGCAGGACGGCTTTGAGCGCCAGCTGCTGCCGCGCGTGGCCGCCGCCGCCAAGATGGGGTCGTGCCGCCCGGCCGAGTGCAAGGCCGATGCGAGGCGCTTCTGCGCGCTGTTCCGCCAGGTGGGCACCATGAAGGTGGGCAGCGACGTGCGCATTGCGGTGGACGCGCACGTCGTGTCGCTCAGCGTGGACGGCAGGTTGCTGGGCGAGCTCTCGAGCAAGCAGCTGGCCGCCTCTCTGTTGGACATGTTCCTGGGAGCCAAGTCCGTCGTCAACGGCTTGCGCGATGACGTGGCTGTCGGCCTGGAGCAGCTGTTGAGCTGAGCCCTGTCCGCTACACGTAGATTCGCACTCAACCACCCTCCGTGTACCAACCGCAGCCCTCTTCCTTCTTCCCTCACCGCGTACAACCACAAAACTTTGGCTCACCTACAACCAAAAACGTAAAACACGTCGCCTCCTGCTTCCCGTCGCCACGCCACCGAGCCAGTGCTCCACGCTATCATACCGATCATCTACATCATCTAGATCATCTAGCTCACCGCTATCTACGCGCATACCAAGCCGTGTCGCTCACTCCTCACTCTTCCTCTTGCTCCCGTTTGCGTTCTTTCGTTCTCCGACGAGCAGCGAAAACTCTCCCAGCATCCTCTGTATCCGGTTAAAAATTCTCACATGTGCAGGGTTAACATGGAAGCAATGCTATAGTTTGGCAGCAACTCTGTCGAGGACGCATAAAAGGGCTGAAATGTTCCTCTAGAGAACTGGAATATGCTCTTCCTCTGCAGTGGCCGACACATCCAGTTTTTTGGTTATAGTATGCGCCTGTCACTCAAGACTGTATCTCGCACAGATCCCAAGTGCCCTTGCGCTGCGCAACCGTCTCAAATGAGCCTCAAGAAGACAGGCTTCACGGCGTACGACCAAAAAATGAAACGTTTTTCTGCGTAGCACGTCATGCTCGCTAGGTCAAAAGTAAACGTCTTCCATGCCCCTTCCCCCCCCGCCGCCCTTTCATATACCTTTACGTTGCTTCATGCTACCTGGTTGCCTGTCAAAGTGAGTGCGTTTCCGGAGATTGGGAGATTGCATAAAGTTGATCAGTTTGATAATCAAGCTTCAGGAGGGAAATCTTTTGAAAGAGACTTGATCCTTTGGTGTGTTTGTCATAAAGCTCGAAAGTTGCCAAAAAACCAAAAGAATATGATTCACTCCGGAAAGAGTGGTTCAAAAGCACAATAGCAGCGAGATGTACCAAACTGTGGTCATATAACCGCTGTGGTTGAATTCTAAGAGCTATATGTGCACATGGAGGTGGTTAGGTTCACCAATGTGCACGGGTGCCGAGGGTGCGTGCCGCTCCGCCGCGTGCGGTATTCTCGCAGGCTTGATACGTGTTGTTCCCATCATGGATGATTGAGACGTGTTCACTGCATTTTTGAGCCTTCCATTTCACAAATTCATTTCGGGTTGGACTCCAAATATAATCGAGTTTAGCTTGTGCAACGAAAACTGACAGCATTATATGCTGGGGTTATACTACCGCATATAAACTCTCTTTTGTTGGCAAACGCAGGGGCCCTGCCCCGTATGTCCATGGCTCCTGCTTCTTTTTCCGTGGAGATGTAACGTAACGGAGGGCCCGCACCAAAGGAACGCACAAAGTCATTCTTTGACAACAATTTCGTGAGATTTTGCATCGCACGTTGCGTCGGATGATTGCAGCGTTTCGGGGTACGTGCTACGCACCAGCGAGCTCGCCCTGAGTGTGCCTCCAACGACCGATTCGGAGGCTTTAATGTGAATGAGATTGAAACGAAAACGCGTCACGTACAGCCGGCTTTTTGTTCACTACATACTGAACATGCGTATTATTCATTAGTCAAACGTTTCTTCATTCTATGCTTGCATCATTTCGTTTCCATTCAGCGCTGGCCCGGTCAAACGAGCTCAAAAATTTTTCTTGCCCCACAGCACGCCAAAATATAAGCGCAACTTGATCCGATGCCCTACTAATGCATTGCCAACTAAAAACGTACAAGACAAGCGCTCCAATGTGAGTGATGCGAAGCGGATTTACTTGTTGCGGAATATAGCTCATGGGGATCTTCTCAATATCAGTGCTGACGTAGAAAGCTGTGCTAAGGGCCGCATATGCCTGTCGTGCACAAGGGTTCTGTTCTATAGTCGACTTTGAGAACGGCTCGGAGCGGCTAGTGGAACGGTTCTGAGCATGTTGCTACCAGGGTTTGGTCCTCCAAACAGAACGTGGTTCGACAAGTATTCAAGTGTGAAAAGGAAAGAAGAAGACAATCGTTTCTTTCACGTTTCTTTTTTGCGTGTGAGAGAAATGCGTACGTGATGACTACTTTCATCGATCCATGATAAAGTGTATAACCTATTTTCTCCTCGTAATGGTACAGGCAGTGCTTGCTTGGCGTTGCAGGGAACATCTCGTGATAGATGTTGCATGACAGCTTCTAAAGTCATGAGAATGACTAGAAGTGGTTTAGTACGTCCACTTTGGTGATCGGGCTGCTGCAAAGTTTTTTCTGAGCGAAGATATTTAGGAATGAGGCGAGGCGGAAGTTGAAGTTGGTTACTTGCTGCGACGATGGAGATGTTGGTTTGTTTGTCACATAACACTGAAGAGACTTTGTTGTAGAGGAGTGACGGAAGCTTTACGGTTACCTACAATGGGACATGAGGGCATTTCCAAGGCATGTGTAACTCCAAAGCCAGCGGCAAAGAGTTTTGAGGGCGGAACGATTCAGTACGAGGATGCCCGACTGACGAACTGCGAAGAACCGAGATCAACGAGTAGGAAGACAGAAAGGCGGGGAAGAGTGGGGATTGTCCGGGCCGTGTATTGCTTGTTGAGTTTTTTGCATGATGTGTTTGCATGCTTGCATTTAAAATGCACAGTGCAGAGGGGTGCGCAGCATTTGACGGGGGGGGGGGGGGGGGGGCAGGGGCTCAAGCTGATTGACTGAGACCGCGCCTTGGCAGGAAGGCGCACGTAAAAACGAATACTCACCGGGACGCAATCGTGACGGCGGCGATTCGGGCGCGATTCGGGCGCGCTTCGAGAAGAGTGAGAGTCCGCGCGTCAAAATCGTGGCGCGCGCAGCGGTATGACAGGCGATCAATCGCTGACGTAACGTGCGCTTGGCGCGGCTCAGCAAGCGGCGCGTGATGAGTCCGCCACGGCGAGCGCGGCGTGACGTGCACGTGACACGCAAGCACGTACTCCTGTCAGCCGCCGCGCGTGCGTCGCGGACTCATTTCGCCCGTCTCGCCAATGCCGTGCTCCTGCCGCTCACGTGAACGCGGCGCGCGCGAGCGCGCCCGTTCCACACATTCGCCCGCTCCCGCCTTCCCGGCCACATGCCCTCACATTATGTTCATGCGCGTTTTCGTCGACACGTTCGCGCCGTCTTTACAGGCGCCGCTTTGCGTGAGAACCCCCGCCACGGCTGATCGGAAGTGCGCCTGGCTGACGATTCCGCCGCATGAACGTGTTGCGTGAGGACGGAACAAAGCACAACGACTCGTCCATGCGATCCTTTCGACCTCGGCCCAGTCCATCGTTTCCTGAATGATGCCTCGCGCTTCCGCATGTTATCAGTAAGTGGTACCACACGCCCGCAAAACACGTTCCCATCCCGCTTGGCGCCCACGCTTACACGCGCCCACAACCGATGCCCCTCGCAAATAGACTCTGCCCTCAAACGCATGCTTGTTTGCTACTGCGTAAGCCACGCGCTTTCATTGCGCACCGCCCGCAATCACACTGCCACATTTCCCCAGCTACCAGCCCGGAGGCGCCGTCAGTGGTGTTTCAGTGACCATGCACGCCGCTGGCATACGTCATAGTCACTAGAAATTTCGCCACCGTTCACAGTTCATTCCCAAACTCGCACTCGGCTGGCTTGCGTCGATTCTGCTGGCCCCTGACTGCCGGGTTGTCCTCACCAACACAACAGGTGCACAGCAACGACAGCCAAAATGGTCCGCTGCCACGGTGAACACTCTGGAATAACAACAGAATGAATGTGGCTGCTGTTTCATCGCGCCTCCAAATCGCTCCCAAAACCGAGACGCTCACTTGTATGAATCAATTACTCAAACATGCTTTCGAAATCGATGCTGCAGAATAGATTTTATGACGTTCCCCCTGATGCGGCTCGAGGAGTTCAAAACGCCGCACACCGGTCTGTTTTCTGGACCAGAATCATTGTGCGGCATATGATTCCTCCAGAAAAGCTGCGTTTTTGATAGACATATTGCAAGCTGGAATACGTTTTGCCCGTTCAGGAAAACAGATGACGCTTCCAAAGAGCAACATTTGGCATACGGGCGGAAGCGGCACTTCCTCCTTGGCATATATATACCGTATCAAATTCGATTCCGCCGATTCCGCAACACACCAAGCAGGGGCGCTTGCTGATGTTGCCGTTTTGTCTTGCGTGGGTATGCTCTTTTTTGTGCGCGTAGCCTATCATTTTGCTCATTTTGATTGCCTGTGCGAAGAACGCTGTCAAAGAGTTTATAAAGTTAACGATGGTCTTGGAGCGTAATTTTTGCAGCAGGTGTCGCTCATTGGATTATATGAGGCGCACCATTGGTGCGTAATTTTGGAGAGACGAGCTGCCAAGATTTTACTGTGCTAAAGTAATATCCACCACATTATTAAAATGGATAAATGAAAAGCCATTCATTGCGAGCCTTCATGCGACTGCGTCAGGGTGACACGGGAAACGGTTGTAAGTACTGTAAAATGAACGGATGAGGTAGAGAAAATACTCGTAAATATGAAAATGGGCATTTTCTGGAGGTTCGTGTCGACTGAGCCACAACTGTCGTATTGATGTGAGAAATGAGGCAAAATATTCAGGTTAAAAGTAGAAGCACTCTTACAAGAACGATACGATATCGATATGGCCAACCTCTCGTGGTTTAAAGGCACTCTCCTCGTTTAAAAAATGAGCAAGCGCTCCGCAAGCGAGCGCGCCGCAAGCGAGCGCGGAGAGACGAGAGTAGAACACAAGCATACACGAAACAACTACCAGCAGTTGCGCATTCCTTTCAAAGCAGCGGCTCTCACGCGCGGCTTGCCACGAGCGGAAGGCTTGGTTAGCTTGTGCGTGGGTGATGGCAGTTGGACTCTTTCGCGCCAATCGTGGCACAGTCAAAAATGTTCGCCGCGGCCCCCAGCGTAAGATATTTGTGCCAGAGAGTCGCCACAAAGCAACCGCAAGCAGTCACGTTTCTGATCGCCCGTCCAGTAGAGCTCGAAACCCCGAGAGCGACTCTGACTTACACGCCGCTACAGCGCTTGCCCATCACCTCCACTTTGCCGTTCGCACATGGCGGCACGAAAGGCGACGGAGTGCCTGCAGCGTGTCGGAACGACCAAAGTCGGTCTCAGGCGGTCCGGGTCCACTTTCAAAACTGGCAGCAGCTCTGGCCCAAGCGCTGCGCGCAGCACTGGCGCCGGGAGGCGGTTGCGATAGGTTACACAGCAGCAGCCGGCACGCGTCGCGCGTGCGCGGTCACGTCACGCGCATGTGCCGGACGCGTGCGCATGGTAGGAAAGCGATCAGTTCCTGTACGCGTGCTTTGCGCGTGCTCCCCCTGCACGGCCCGCATGGGTTCGAAAGTTATCTTTGTGCGGTTGCCGTGCCTCTACGCTCGCTGCGCATCATCGCGCTGGAAAAGAACCCACGGTAAACGAACGCGCGCCTGGCGCGTGCCTTCATCGCCACGAGGAGCCAGACCCAGCACCGACCCTATAAAGCAGCCTTCGTCTCAGCTCCCATCGTTCACCGCCCTCCCCCCCCCCCCCCCCCCTCCCACTCGCCGCCCCCTCCTGTACAAGCTCCGACAAGCTTCCTCCTCCCCAAAACCCTTCCAAGCGCGCGGAAAAGTTAGTTCCCGGTCGCTCTTCCCGGTTTCACCAACTATGCCTTCCTCTGCCCACAACGTCCGTCCGGCGGCCGACGTGCTTGGACCGCCATGCAAAAAAATGCGCCTCGAGCCCTTCACCACCGAATCCAAGGAAGAGCTCACCATGGACATTTCGCCCTTTGCACTTGACTTGAGTCTCTCGGATCTACCGTATGACTTCATTCATCCGCAAGTCCCATGTGCCGATATTCGTCCGCCCTTTGACTCTTGGTTGGAAGACCCTCCCAATGAAGCGCTCCTAGTCACAGAGGCTTTCTCGGACATCTCCTCGGAGGAGTCCAAGCCCCCTGCCTTTGTCCCCCTTCCACCCCTTCAAGCTCCAGTGTTGGCGCTGAGCCAGCCCGAACAACCGGCCCCGTTCACTTCGACCACCTCCTCTTCGACATTACCCACCTCACCGAAGAAAATGCCTTCCTCACCGGTCAACTCTGAATGCGCCATCAAAACAGAAGAGGTTCACATCAAGTCGAAGGACACCACTGCAACATCCAACCGTGCTACCACGGCTAACTCTCAACCTTCTCAATCTGAAATCGATTCTCACAAGAAGCGCCAAGCCGATCGCGCTGCAAGAAATCGAGAGTCCAGCCGTCGCGCTAGAGAGAAACAGAAGAATCGTTTCATCCAACTTCAAAACGGAAACTTGCTCCTGCAACAGACTCTTCAAAGGTACAAGCTTCAAGTAGAACACCTGCAGTCGTCCATAGAACGTATGCATGTCATGCTCAGTTCATGTTCCATGTGCTCGTACAACGCTGCATTGGCGCAGCAACAACAAAAACAACCGCAACCGCCGCAACAGCCACCGCAACAGTCATCTCAGCAACCAACTCAAGCACAAACACAACCTCATGGGGCCACACAAACTCACTCGGCTCCTACCACAACACTGCTTCGTCAGTAGTTGCCCTTTGGGCAACGCCACTTAACCCCTTTCCCTCCCCCTTAACAGGTTTATGTAACATAACCCCTTTTCAATGTAAAGACACCATCAATCTCGACCTCCAATATTATTCGAACAGCACTAAGCACCTCTATTCCTTGAGTCTTTTCATGTATACTTCGCCATCCCAACCCCACTTCCCCACTTCTTTTCCTCAGAGAGTACATATTGAAACGCAATTGTCTGCGGCTATAGATTTCAATATCTTTGTAAGTAGCGTCAATGAACACCGATACGAGAGATATCCGGGCAATCGCCATACCTTTCACCAGTATCTTACTAATCGGTTTGTACTACCCTATTGAACTTTGATTCGTTTCTCCTCAATGTTTTCAAACATATTCTATTCTGTCATACTCGCTGTTACTTCTTTTTCTCTTCCGCCTCTATTATCGTCCAATCTTGTGACAAAAGGAACTACAGAATGTATAATCTATGCGGAAAAAATACATTTTTAGGCGCGTTGTTGTATCGAAGAAGACGGTCTGCTACACCAGACATATAAGTCTCTTACACTAAGGGATGTAGATGAAGCACGTTGTTGCTGAATATTTCAGCTTCAAAACCTATCACTACCGCTTGTGAAGATTGTAAACAGTTTCCGTTGATACCTGTTGTCATCGAGCTCCGAGGCGAAGAGGTCTGCACTCTCGGTTTTATTCTGCGGCACTTACACCGACATGTTGTGGGTCTGCACCGTTTTGTGGTTGTGGATCTCTTTCACTGTTTCCGTAATACATCATGGGTGGTAATAGCTTTCACCATAGAATTTCATAAAGTGGGCCAACTCGTGGCCAAAGCATTCTCCCACAGATAATAGAGGGTGGGGCTTTTGCTGACAAACTGATTCGAGCCTTGGCCTCAACGAGAATCCGAAGGTAGAGAACCATACAGGTCTAGATTCTTTCTGTACCTACACCAAAAACCAATCTCAGCAACTCAGTAGAAACCGTGAGTGAACAAAACTTTTTGAACGTAGCCCTTTCAATAAGCCTGTTCTGATATATTCTAGTACAGAACTTGATAGATGACGTGAACCTGTAGCCCCAGGTGCAAGTAGCTCTATGCTCAGTCACAGTGTCGGTCACTACACGAATGACATGGCAGGAATTGTTCGTGTGGATAATTGTATAGTTGAACGTAGGAATATCTATCGTCAAAAGCAGCAGCCTTCGCGTCTCTCGTTCTCAGACGGGCCATGAAATTCGAGGAAAGACTGTTTTATACACGTGAACAGAGGCTCAGTATTAAGGCAGTGGCTTCTGGCATCTATTTGGGACGAAGGGGCCGCACGCAAAGCGCATGCAAGATTGCAGGATGACAATTCAGCGATGAGAATCATTTGAATTGCGGACAAATATCGCCAAGACCACTTGGTTCATGACGCAACTTGAGAATCATATTTTTTGCATCTGAAGGCGTCAGTGCTGGTCGGAGAGACTTTTAGGTGATCGGCAAGGCCATGTGCTGATTTGCTGAGGATGAATTTTCGTGAGCCCACTGTTACGAAAGCTGCCCCGTAATTTGGATGATCCCAACATACTAGACGTTGTCAAGCGCGCTCAGAATGTATAAGACAATGGTGGACGTTGCCAAAAGTGTTAGAGTCGTACAACAGTAAACCAAGGCAGAACCGCATGCGCTACACTTCCACGTGAACTCTTTAGACAAGATTTCCAACTCACGAAGTACAGTTACGACAGAAAAAGTGGTCTAGAGGTTTCTGTGTTGGTTTAAACGTATATGATCACCCGCGTACGTCCCGTCCCGTACAGACCACGGCGAAGGTGAGAGTAAGCCTGAAGGAAAACAGATGGACCGAGAAATTGTCGAAACACGTATGGGCTGAGGGAAAGGATGAGCCTTGCTGAGAGAAAGTCAGCACGACGCCGGTCTGATAACGCAATTCTACTGGTAATAGATACTCTTTTCTCATTCAGTTGAGATAATTGAACGGTCGAAATGCGGAGAGAGAATAGGTAGTTGGAACGAACAAGATGTTGTTCTCGTAGATGTTCAACAAGTTGAGGGCTTAGGCGATGAAGTGAGGGTACGGATGTGGAAGAACTAAATGACTGGATGCTGTTGTCTCCTAAGCCATGACAGTAGGTTTTCGAGGTTTGTGCTGATTGCGTACCCGCTAACCGAGTGAGCTCAGAATGAGAGAATGGGAGAACGAGAGAACGACATTATTGGCTTCTTTTTTAGTTTATCGCACAGGCCTTGGCGAGACGATACAACAGTCGTTTTTGTTCAGTTCTTTGCTCAAATACATAGAAGCGGGAGGGTTGCGTGTGCGTGTTCATGAGCATGGACCTGAACTGCATAGCGAATTGAGTTTTGATTGTGAGTGGTTGGGACGACATGCAGCGCTGAAAAATTGTTTTAGTGTGACAGGAGTAGACTCGCGGCAAAAGGTGTTAAAAGAAGGCATATTGGTGTACGAGAAGAGAGTTGGGGTGACGCACATGTTGTGTACACGAACAGTGTGTACACGAACAGATTGGTGCGTCGTGAAAGCTGCGAGTCAAAATCGGATTCTGCACTGTGGGAACTCGGATTGGTGTCACGAACAGACGACGAGATCGGGTTGAAGAGGCGAGAGGGAGAGGACAGACAAGTTGGCATGAGATTGGAAGAAGGCGGACGGGGCCGAAAGCACAAACATAAACAGATAGAGCACATGATGTGGCAAAACGGGGGCAGCTCGGGCGCACTGCACAGACAGCGCGCCACAGGTTTTGAATGCCTTGTGAGACAGAGAGCGGCGATATGAGTGGCGCGTAACAGTCTCGGCATGCTCGTGCATTACGTATTTGCATGTAGCGGGAAGATAAGCGGGACGAAGACGCCATTTGAAGGAGGCGGGACGGCCCGGCGGTGGGCGGAGCAGCCGGGGACAGGCGAGAGCTGATGTGGGTGCCGCGAAGTGATTGAAGCAAAAGCAGCACACGGCGAAAGCGAAAGCGGGGCGGAACGGGCGGAACGGGCGGAACGGGCGGAACGGGGCGGAACGCGACGCATTTGTGGGTGCGCAGCGCGTGCGTGACACGCGCGGCACGGGCGGTGCGCGTGACGCCGCCGGGACAGCGTGTTCGGCGGCGGGCGCCAAAATCGGGGCGTGCAGCACGTGCGCGCGCGCGCCAAGGCGGGCGTGCGCGCGCGGAATCATCGCCGCGTTGCAGCGAATAATTGGCACCAACACTTGGCGGCGGCGGCGGCCGCCGCCCGCTGCCGCCCGCTGCCGCCCGCCTGAGCCTCACGCGCCGCGAACTGAGCGTGCTGCAAGGCACGCACATACATGCCACATACACTCCGCGCCGCGCGCATTTGTGATCGATATGTTGCGCTTTTCTAGATGCTGTGCGTTGGTACGCAGCCGCCCGCAATGCGCCGTCGTGCGTCACGCGTCTTCCCGCCGCTCTCAACACACGCACAGCATATGAAGCTAGCGAAACATTGACTTCGCCTCGATGATTCCGCTTGTACAGTATGCGCGTCTATAAAAGCACACGCAATTCTCCGCGCACGTCATGCCGCACGGACAACCCCCTCCCTCGACCAGACAAGAAGTCGACGCGATCGACCGTTATCTTATGATTCCGCCTTAAGAGCGCCATTGCGGTAGCCTTGCTTCCGGGTACGCCAAACCTCTCGTCTACAGTATTCCACCGCCAATTATTCAATACCTCGCTGCTGTTGTAATCCCCTGATCACACCTCAAATCCTCCGCAAAACGTCGCCGCGGAGCACCAAATCAAACCCACGCCCCCAATCAAAATTCAAACGAGCTCGGTAAGAAAGTTGCATCTCGTCTTACGCAAGCGCATCCCGCGCGCTTCAAAAACGGAGAACGGCCCGCAAAGTGCGCCATTTCAGCGCATCTCGCGCTGCCGCGTTTCGTTCACCGAATAATCCAATTCGTTTAAAAGCATTCATACTTTAAAGTTTGAGTGTATGCTCCGCAGAATCCGCTACCACACCCTCCCCTCCATTGTCGCCACTTTTCGCGCCGTTTCGCCATAGTCTATCAAAGGGGACCTCAACATCACACCCGCGCAACGTATCTTGCCTGCGCATGCTCACCACGTATTTTCAAATGCTGCTCGGCTGTTTAATCTCCCCTCTTTCATTCCAGTATGCACGCTCCAAGTTGACACGGCGCGCCGCCCCCCACCCTGCACCCAACGAGGTTATTCTCCTACCCGTCATACTCACAAGTTCACTCCTACTCCTCATAGCACAACAAAACGTCGAGCAGCCTTGACACAGTATGCTACGCTCCCCCAAAAAACAAACATCAATACCGGAGTCTCGAGATTCAGAACAAAGAACCTTACCTCACAATGTACGTGACAACCCCCCTTTTATACGCCTCCCATGCAAATCCCTCGCAAACATATGCTTACCTCGCTTCCTAATCTCTCGAACCACACTGGTCCAAACCATAACCATTGCCTCTGGCAAAGAACTCCACTCTCACAGCAAAACGCAATTTGTTCCTTTCTTGATTCCGCGACATACACTATACGAGCTTGTCACGGCCCTGCTCGCAGACATGAGCGAGGGGAACCTTCAAACGGGTAGCAATCCCCATCGACAATATCTTGCATAATTACAAATCAGCATCCGACAATCGGGCTTTAACTTGTACACTGCGCCACTCTTTCAAAGATCGCACCGCTCTCGAAACACCTCATTTAAACGGCTTTAACGCGCTTTCTTTCCCATCACTCGCAACTGCGGTCATGTGCTCGCACTGGCCACCAACTGTTCGCTCACTGTCGCCAAATACTTGCTCCTTTGGACAAGTGACACATGCGCATAGCAGCAGAAAGCAATATCTGCTTAATGGCGTGAATGCTTACAACTTGGTCCCCGTTCCCAATCTTACGTCAGCTTCGTTCTTCATGCCACCCCTGCAGAATACACTCACGCTCTGTAAGACCTCTTGTGCGCCATGTTTATACAAGAACACTTTGCCCTTAGAGCTGAAAATTCCAGCACGGTTTATCTATAGAACTATAACAATATCCCGGTCAAGCACCTTTTGGTAAATAATAGCCATCATCAAATTTGTGAAGCGGCTCCATTGCTCATTCGTTGTCCGCCGACTGTCATTCACTCTTGAATCTACCGCCAAATCCTCAACTCGCTTCCTCCACACCTGAACACTTGTCCTTCTACGCAAGCAGATAAGTAGGTATGAACACAACGTCCTCCATTACCGTTCCCGCGTCGTTTTCTCGTCGTGTTTTCCTGTCAAAAGCGCACATGGATGCACTTGTCAACCTTTCCAAGAAAAGGATCCTCCTCAGACTTGGACCACCGCAGACGCTGCGGAATGCAGTAAGGCGGGATTGCTACCGTCCAAAACGGTAACCAAATGAGGCATTGAGGCCTCCTCTCGAAAGCAGTCGTGGAAGCTCTTCATTGCGCGCGTTCGAAAACGCAGCTACGTACCACCCCTGCGGACATTCGCTCAAGGCTCGGGTCAGAAGGCTCTAGCTGCCGCATGCAAGCGAGCGCTTGTTCCCGCGGATGGGCAGCCAATGACAAGGAGGCCTGTCGGCGCGAATATCAACAGCACTTACTCGCGCGGCGCGCCACGCTCAACAGCCAGTGCCGGCTCACGCGCCGCGCGCATGTGCGGATGGCGCGCAAAGATGCATTGTACCCTAGTCTGTCATACTATCGATACTGCGCTGTCGATACCAGCGGAAACTTTTTTGGCGCGCTGTAACGGAGTGCCCAATCGCGGCGCACCGTTACGAGCCGAGGCATGAATAATTTTAGCTGCACCTCAGCGCCCGCCCCCCCCCCCCCCCCCCGCACGTGCGGCGCGCTTCGACGTCGCAGCGCGAGCAACGCTTCAGTCCCCCGACGTCAGCGTCACCGTTTCTCCCTCAACTACACGCCCACCACTCACATGTATCTGTACAACCACAATGACCAGTGCTCCATGCCCAGTGCTGCTAAACAACTTCTTCGCAGATCGCTGCGCCCAAATTCCATACCTGGGTCTCGCAATGAACCTTCTCAAGAATGCCCCGTTTGCTTTCCCTCCCGCTCGCGCCTACACATCCAACACAAGCGTTTGTCACCGCTTTCCACAGATTCTCGCAATGGGAACCAAACAACTCCGCCCCGTTACCTTTAGCTCGGCAACACTCGACCAAATCTCTCCTTGTGCATTCTCATACATACATGCACCAAGATTTCTACTGCCATAATCTTCGCACCGTGTCATGCAAAACTCTACAACACCATCTTGCCCCGACAAATATCGGGGCGCTTTTGGCAGCATCCATGCCTGTACATACCCCATATATAAAGCCTTTAAACGCATCCGCTCGTCGAAACAGCAGTGATGTCCTTCACTACAATGTCTGCACTTTATGTTTGTTTCAAACAGTCCTGTGAAAAACTTTTTCATACGAGTGCCGGCGCGCTGCGGTCGTGTCCGTCACACCACTGTGAGCCATCTTGGCGACTCCAAGCAAGGACAAAGCCAGTGCTGCAAACGTGGCTCCACACATCCCCTAACCCAAATACATAATAATTGTTGGCGCAACTCGCCATCGCTGTTACACTCATGCCACCAGGCAGTCGCGCTCACCAGCAGGCAAACGCGTCACGGAATGCCCCATTTCAGCCACAGGCGCATTTCAAAATGTGCGGACCCTGACGCTTTTCTGATCTTCTAGAACTCTCGAAACAGCACGGCAAGAATGACAGCATGAAACGATGATTATATACCCCGAGGTGGTTCTTTCCGGAAACCATGCCACAAAGCTCTCTCCCACACGCAAAGTCAGGAAGCAGTGAGCTGTGCTGACGAACGTACACGCACACAGAGAGGTCACGTACGGCCCATTAAACACCGGGGTCAATGAACGCGATGCAGAGTTCCCTTCTGACACGGGCCCTCTCCTTGTGACACAAGAGCGCGCGTCACGGTACAGGAATCCTCACTCCCACAACGTTTCCTCCTTGGGCCTGACTCTGAAACCGACGCAGCAACGAAAAGAAGCGTCGAACAGTGTTCACCAACAGCGAAAGCCCCGGGAAAAGAAAGAAGAAAACAGTCACATACAATTGCGTTCTCTGTATGGGTGCGGCTCATCTGCGGGACAAACTTACTGATACAGGGTCATGGTAACTCTGCATCTCGGCGACGTGACACGGCATAGCGCCAAGAGTGGCACAATCACATCATCGAAGATTCGGATTCGGCCGTGTCATCGCCATCTTCCGTGATGCCAATCACACTAAGCTGCGAACAGCGGAGTCGGATACTGGCACCAATGAACAATGTATCCCTGAGCAGCAAGCGCGTGCCCTCCTTTTCTATATCGTGCCTCCTGATCATGTTCCTGAACCCAATTCGTTGGCCGCTCCTGCCAAAGCACGCGCCTTTTACCTGCTTGGTAACAAGCTCCGGGTCCGCACCGGTATGTTTGACCATGAACACGGAAAAGTCAAGCTCCACATCCATCTCCTTCTCCTCATTCTCCGACTGACAACCCAAGAACACTGCCACCCATTCGTCATGTTTCTCGATAATAAGGTTCCACAGGCAGCCGGCAAAGTAGCGTGAACTGGTACTGACATGATTTTCAAGTCTGTGCCAGCCAGCGATCCGATCCGAAAAAGTGAGCGCATCGATACGACGTCGGCGATAGACCGGACTGCTCTCCATGACCACCGAGCGTATCAACCCACGGCGTTCATCAGACTTGGCGGCCAGCCCCCGACTGACATACTTCCTGCACACGGTGAACTTGCCCACCAGCTGCGAAGCGGCGCACAACTCCAGCTCCTCCTGCGTCATGGTGGGAAACCGCACCAGCTTGACCACACCCGCAACGTGCGTAGCGTCAATGGCGTTCAAATTGGCAAACACCCATTGCTGAACCGCATCAAACACAAGCGCCTCACTCGCCACATCGAGGTCGTTGAGCTTGAGCAGCTTGACAAGCGCGTGGTACGGAAGCGATCCCCAGTCGACGACATGCTCAAAGCGAGACTTCATGACCTGCCACGCCGCATCGAGCACGAGCTGCGAATCGGCGTCTCGATTCCGAGCGGCGAGCGACGACGACGACGACGGCTGGACGGCCGCCGCAGCATACACGCGAGTGCAATTAAGCTCCGGTGACAGCGCCCTCGCAAAAAGGCATCGAGCAACGACGCCAGCTCCTCAAAGCGGTAGCGGCGGCAGATCGGAAGCGCGGCCAGCACGGAGTCGGTATCCAGCGTGACATGCTGGCCGTACATGTACGAGTACACCAGCTGCCAGCCGCGGCGCAGCACCTGCTCGTCGACGTTGTCCAGCGACACATGGATCCGGAAGCGGGTCGGCTGCTGCTTGGGGCGCGGCTTGGACGAAGGCGCGGCGTCGGCGTCCGTCACAAGCGGCTTGTCGCTCGAGAGCGACGTGGCGGTGCGCTTCGCGGAGGCGGCCGACGGCGGCGCGGCGGCGGCGGCGGCGGCGGCGGCGTCGGCCGAGAAGGCGGCGCGAAACTCGAGCGAGTGGACGGCGAGCACGGCGCGATGCGCGGGGTAATGCTTGCGCGCGGCGACGACGTCCACGTCGCAAAACGGGTGCAGGTGGTCGTGCAGCAGCAGCTGCGCGTTGGCCTGCGTCGGGTCGGCGTTGAGCTCCGACACGACGACCATGGCGGCGGGGGGGGGGGAAGGGGGAGGGGGGGAGGCCGGCGGCGGCGGCGGCGGCGGCGGCGGCGGCGGCGTGCCGGGCGAAGGGGGAAGACGCGGGCGGGGGGGGGGGGCGGTACTACAGCGGCGGCGCGCAGGGCGGACGCACAGAGCCGTTTGGGTGATATACCCATCGTAGGGGCGCGCTGGGGTGCTATTTTGGGTTGCGCCTACGCAAACAGCGCGCTGGCGGCGCGCGCTCATCAGTCGGTGCCGTAGTAGCGCGTGGCAAAGTCGCCCGCGCCCGGGAACACGCGCCCGTCGTCGTCCAGCCCCTCGTCGATGGCCGACACCACCAGCCGCACCTTGCCGAAGCGCGCGCAGATGCGGCGCACCGCCTCCGGCGCCACGATCAGGCTCAGCACCACGATGCGGTCCTCGCGGCAGCCGACGCCGTCGCCCGTCAGCCGCGCGATCGCCGCCTCGCACATGGCGCCGTCGTCCAGCACCGGCGCCAGCAGCAGCACGTAGCGCTCGGCCAGCCCCGGCGGCAGGTTCTCGTAGCGCACGCGCCGCGCACCGCCGCCGCCGCCGCCGCCGCCGCCGCCGATGAGCATCTTGCCGATGCGCACCGTGTGGCACACCGCGCGCAGGCTGCTCTCCATCGTCTCGCCGCTGGGCATGAGGCTGACGCCCGCCAGCCCGGCCACGAAGCGCACGCCCAGGAAGCGGCCGCCCGTGGGCGTGCTGACGCTCTTGCGCTTGAACGGCAGCAGCCCCAGCGCCTCCTCGATCACGAGGCGCATGAGGCGGTTGGAGTAGAACACAATGTCGTTGCGGCTGGCGTGCGCGCTGCGGAAGATGGTGTGCAGCCCGCGGCACTGGTAGCTGTCGGCCATGACCACCAGGTTGGAGTACACCTTGCGCAGGTCGGTCTGCTGGATCTTGAGCGCAATGTGCTTGATGATGAGGTCGATGGCCACCAGGTTGTCGGCGCCGCGCGGCAGCACAATGTCCGAGTGGCGCTTGGTGGGCAGGATGAACGTCTCGAACGCCGGCTTGACAAACGTGGTGTACTGCTGCAGCACCGACTGCACCGAGCGCGCGCGCGCCTGCGTGTCGCGCATGATGCGGCGCGACAGGCAGATGTCGGCGTCCTCGTCCACGAAGATCTTCATGTGCATCATGTCGCGGATGCGCGGGTCGTAGAACGACAGGATGCCCTCCACGATGATCACGTCGGCCACGTCCAGCTCGG
Organism: Gracilaria domingensis; assembly: GCA_022539475.1. Taxonomy (NCBI): domain Eukaryota; phylum Rhodophyta; class Florideophyceae; order Gracilariales; family Gracilariaceae; genus Gracilaria; species Gracilaria domingensis. Next base: position 70,115 of record VCMS01000189.1, on the reverse strand, counting down.
CGCAGTTGTGCTGCACGCGGCGGTGGCGCTCAAAGTCGTACATGGGCACGGACACGCGCACCTTGCTCTGCATCGCCTGCAGCGTGAGGTGCAGCGCGTCAAAGTCGAACGCGTTGGGGTGGTCAAAGTTGTAGCTGGCGGCGTCGGTGCCGTCGGGCAGCCCGTGGTAGAACCAGTCCAGCGACACGAGCACGCAGCGCTGGTCGCCCAGCCCGTCGATGATCTTCTCGCACACGGTGGTCTTGCCGCTGGCGCTGGCGCCCGTGACGCCGATGATGAACGGCCCGACGCAGTCGGCCACCGCGCCGTCGCGCGAGCGGTGCGGCGGCGTGTGGTGCTGGCGGCCGGCGGTGAACACGGCGCCGGGGTCGCGCAGCGGCGCCACGCCGTCGGAGGGCAGCTTGCGCAGCTGCGCGTCGACGGCGGGCAGGTCCACTTGGTCGGCGGCGCCGTGCTTCATGGCGTGGCGGTGGGGGCGGCGGCGGCGGCGGCGGCGGCGGCGGCGGCGGCGGCGGCGCGCTGCGGCTGGGCGGGGGACGATGGGGGAGGAAGGGGGGGGATGGGCGCTAGTGCTCTCTGCTGGGGCGGGGGTGTTGGGAGTCGCGGCGCGGCGCGGCGCGGCGCGGCGTGCGCGCACGTGTTATGCTTACTGTACGGTAACGCGCACTGTATGCAGCGCGGCTCGACGGCGGGGGAGGGAGCGGGGCGGCGGCGCGGAGCGCGAACGAGCTCGCGGCCATCACTCGCAGCGGGCGATGGCGGCGTGGCTGGCGTGGGCGCCGCTGCGCGCGCTGTGCGCGACGGCGGTGTCGGCGGCGGGCGCGGCGGCGTGGACGCGGCTGCTGGCGGCGCTGCGGCGGCGCGGCGCGCTGAGCGCGGCGCGCGCGCGCGCGCTGATGCACGCCAGCACCGCGCCGCTGTTCGCGCTCACCACGCCGCTGTACCCGCGCCACGCGCTGTCGCGGCTGCTGGCGGCCGCCGTGCCGCTGTCGTTCGCGGCGCGCATTGCGCGCCGCCCGCGCGACCACGCGCTGGTGGCCGCCGTGGCGCGGCGCGGCGCCGGCGCCGTCGACGCGCGCCGCGACGCGGCCGCCACCGCGGCGTACGCGCTCGCCACCGCGGCCGTGACGGCGCTGGGCTGGCGCTCGAGCGCCGCGACGTACGTGGCGCTGTGCGCGCTGTGCTTTGGCGACGCCAGCGCCGCCGCCGTCGGCTCGCGCGTGCGCTCGCCGCCCGTTCCGTACGCGCGCGGCCGCAAGTCGGTGGCGGGCACGGCCGCCTGCTTTGCGGCCACGCTGCTGAGCTCGGCGGCCGTGCTCGCGCCGCGCGCGATGCCAAGCTTGCCGCCGGTCGCGCTCGTGGTGGCCGCCGCCGTGGCGTCCTTCGCGGAGACGCTGCCGCTGGAGGACAACCTCACCGTGCCCTTCTCCGCCTTTATCGCCGCCTCGCTCTTCGAACGGCTCAGTACATGACGTTGCAGAAATGGTAAACTCCGCCCGCGTCCATCACCGCCACCTCCGTGTGGCACGTGCCGCATGCGATCGGCGTGAACACCTCCTCCGAAAACCGTCTGCCGTTCACCTTGAGCCGCTGCGACTGCACGCGCTCACAGTTGAGCACAAACAACGCGCGAAACTGACCCTCGTACCGCTCATGCGCCTGGCATCGCACCGACAGCACCGCGAAGCAGCACGGACATTGCACGCATTCTTCCCCTTCCCTGCTTGCCGTATTGTCGCGTAGATGCTCGTTCACCCAAGCTTCGTCTTCCAGATCGGCCTTTTCGTCGTGTAGTGCGCCCGCGTCGCTGTCACCAGCGCTGAATGAGTCGTCGTCGTCGTCGTCGTCGTCGTCGTCGTCGTCGCTGCTTTCGCGCTCACTTTCGGCGTGCGCGTCGCCGCCTGGCGCGCTTTCACGCGCTGCCGCGCTTGACTCGCTGCCGGACGAGCGGCTTGACGAGCGGCTCGACGAGCGGCTCTGCGCGTCGGTTGAGGCCGACGCATTGTTCGCCAGCTCGCTCATGCTTCCAGCGCGCGCGCTTGCGTACTCTCAACCGTAGCCTTCTATCGTCAACGGTGGCCTTGCTACCGTCGACGTACGGCGCAAAGCAACACCTGCGCTGTCTTCCTGGCTGTCTTCCTGGCGCCAAGTTGCTGCTGCTTGGTGTAGTCGAAGCTTCAACATGATGTTTGATCCTACCTACTAGACAACTTTGCTCATGCAACATCGCGTCGTTTCGATTTGCATACACGTCATACATGTGCCATGCTTCTTCCCAACCGCCCGCGAAAAACGAACGTTTTGAAGTTGCGTTCCGAATGTGGCGGCATGAATGACCTCCCGGCATGTATCGTTCGCAACTATTGCTAGTCCAGATCTACTTTGATACTGCTGGAACAAGTCTGCGATTGTCTATTTGAAGCGGCACTGTTGTGGTCGGAGTGCTACCTACTAGAGCGTCGTCAATAGTGTTTCCGTCGAGAATGTACGGAGGTAGCAGAAGCCCAGCATGTTTGCAACGGCCTCTTGTCGAGCTTCACTCAGCGACGTGAGAGCTTCTTCTTTACGCTTGAGAAACCTTGTTTCTTTTTGTCTTCTATCATACCTCCCTGCTTTCCTCAAGTGCCTTTGGACACTATTTTACGCGATGGCAAGCATAGCATTCAAGTCATACTGTGATCGAGCCAGCATTACGTGGCTCGTTCCAATCCCGTCAACTGCCGCTGCAGCTCGCGGAGACAAGTAATGAACCCATTAATGTGCTCAATCAACCAAACGTACCGGTACTGTAGCTGGGCACAGATGATGGTCATGTTGCTATTGCTGTTGTTGTGTACACGTCCAAGTTCTGCGCTCTCCCTGTTTATTGTTGTGAATTAACCCGAACACCGTATAACCCTGGTCTCGTATCAAACTGTGAGACCTACTCTCACGCTGCCTACGTCATGGCGGACAATGGTGAGATCAGTGCGGTCGTCAAGAATGCCAAGATTCTCAAGTTTGCTCGCGAAGAACTCGCCGTTCGAACCCTGTACATCTCTGAACATTACAAGGGCTCTCTCATTACTGCCTCGAACGCACTTCAATGCATTCGAATGATTGAAAACCTTTGCAGAAAGATGGAAAAGAAAAGGTCTCAGAATGAGGATGTGCATCAAATGGAAGAGGAGCTGGCTCATGTCCGAGACCTTTTGATGAAAGCAGTGAGAGTATACGACAAGGATCAGATTCGAGAAGCTGAGCGTATCGCCGAGCAGCTCACTCTCTCGTACGACCCAGTGTATCTGGAAACAGAAGAAGACAGAAGAGACAAATACCACGCCATGAGAAACAGACAGAACAGACAGAAAGTAACGTGGACGTCAAACCCATCCTCTCGTTTTGTGAGTCTGATGAAGGGAGATTTTGAAGGCATTGAAGCTGTCTCTGAGGCTGAGCAGCGATCTTGTGTTTCAAAGTGCGCTTGGCTCTTTGCAATTATCGGACTGATCGTCGCACTTGGCTTCCTTGTCACGGAGTTCTGGTATGCTCAAACTAACCCTGCGATAACGAGCACGGTAACTCGAAACGAGAAGCTCAAAGTGCCCGTGATACACCTCTGTTCTCAGTTCCCCTTCTTGCCAGCGTTTGACAACCTCACACAGGAGTATGCCGGGCAGCCGCTGTTCGGACTTCGAAGTTACACAAATTCAGAGGCCAGAGAGAGTATTGCTTATCCAAAGACAAAGGAACTTGTCTACGAGCGCAGTTTGTTGGGAAACGCAGAGTATTGTTCGCAGCACATGCAGTACATCTCCAAGAGAAACATCTTGGAGGCTCTTCGTGGTGAAACTGAACCGACGCAGACATGCTACTCATGTTTGAGAGTGGGTCGAAAGAAGCCCATATCTCTGAATGCAGAACTAGCAAAGTATAGGACTCTCGGCGCCGTTACGCTTGAAACAGCCATTTCATATGACATGGAGTATTGTTTTGATCCCTCCAATACGATATCGGGATGGCTCAGAGCCAATCTGAGATCGAGCATTGAGGACCACTGGGACAAGCTGGTGGAGAAGAAGGTCATAACCGTCATCGACGCTCCGAGTATTGGGTACATCCTGAACAACGGGTTTGATCACCTAAAGGCGGACAGGTCTGCTCTCCTTGCTGCTGAAGCCGCTGTATACTGCAACATATACTTTTTCTCGGGCTTCTTCTTTCCAGTAGAGCCCGGGACCGAGGTGCGCTATGGCTTCGACCTCTCCCGAGCAGATCCGTGGGTCCGTCTAACAAACGACGAAAACTTTCTCGAAACGCAGACGGAGGTGTTCAATCCGTTTGAGGAACAAGTGTCAAACCGCGCCATAGTGCTAGACATTGTGCGCAACGGAAAGGGCACCAACGTCAACGCACAGGTCATCGGGGTGAACTTGTACGTGCAGGATTCCGATAACGATAGGGCTCCGAAACCGCACGACTTGGTGGGAGCGTTGCGGGAAAACCACCGCGACGTGCTGCTGCTGACGAGGGAAGATGACCACAAACAAGCAAAACATGTGCGCAAGTTGATCACAGGTCCCTTGAAGCAGTTTGTCAGTTTGGGTCGTTTTGCGCGCTTCAATGTGTCGGTGGACTTTGCCACTTTTGATACGGCGGTGGTGTCTCGGCGACCGACGACGTCGCTGCCTGAGTTTCTCACCGATGTGTTTGAGTACGTTGGACTGTTCACCGGCATCTGTGCGTACACGCTGATCGTGGGCCCTGCCCGAATGTACTTGAGGATTGTCAAGCCCAACGCTCGACAAGAAGCAGGAAACGTTCGGGCGTAGTGGTTGCTGTTGAGGCAAAAGTTGGGGGAAGCTGGAGAAGAACAAAAGCAAGTAGCACAGAATAAACGATGCTAAGTGCAACTTAGTTTTGTGTGGTAGAAAGAAATATTTAATGTCGGAAGCGCAGCGTCCATAGCGGGTCGCTACTGTATTAGCCACCATACAACATTTGAGAAGCTTCATACTTTTGCATGTATATCGACATAGATATATGTACCCGCGTGAAACTCACAATCGCCAATTGGCTATGGCCCAAAGAAGAAAAGAGGAGAGAGAAAACTGATAAACGGCAACTTGCGTATTCATGACAGCATCATGACAGAACAAAATTGTACGTATAGATGGGTGCCAAGCGCAGAGCGTATCGCAGGAGAAAAATCGGCTGCTGCAAGCGGCACTCATCTGGTAGTGAAGAAGAGAGGGAGAGAGAAAGCAAAACGTCTCACGCGCGAGACTTCTCGTCCGTAGGAGGCGGGAGCGGCGGAGGGTCACCCGAGGGGTACCTCATGTCGTACGTGCGCAGCATGCCATCATCGCAAGCGGTGACGAGGTTGGCGCCCGAGTTGACCAAGGCAAACGCGTTGACGGCGTGGTCGTGGGTGCCAAACGTAATGGGCGGGCTCTCCTCCGGCGCCACGCGCGCGTCCCACGCCATGACGGTGTGCGCCGCGGCGGAAAACAGCACATCGGCGTGGTGCGAGAACTCGAGCTGCACGACGGCGCTGCTGCCGTGCGAGAACTTGCCCATGGGCAGGCGGCGGTCCATGTCGAACAGATGGACGCTGCCGTCGGCGGCGGCGCTGGCGGAGCGCAGCGGGCGCGGCGAGTCGAGCGGCGCGAAGCGCACGCAGCGGACGGGCGCGTGGTGCGCGTTCATGGAGGCAAACACGCCGCACTGCGACTCGGGCTTGAGCACGGACAGCAGCACGGAGCCGTCGGGCGCGCCGTGACGGCGACGCGCGACATGTCGTGCAGCGTGTCGAGGCAGGCGATGCCGCGCGAGTGCCACTTGACGGGCGTGGAGTGCTCGGTGTCGGCGGACACATCGGCGAGGTTGTTGACGTTGCGCGGGTTCCACACGCGCAGCAGCGCGTCGGAGGCGCCGGCCGACACCAGCAGGCGGCCGTGCGCGGTCCAGCGCACGGCGGCGACGGCGCCGCTGTGCGCGGGCAGCGGGTAGAGCAGCGCGCCCACGACGTGGTCCCACAGGTAGAGGTGGCCCGAGGCGGTGGCGACGGCCAGCACGTGGCCGCGCGGGTGCCACGCCATGTCGGTGACGGGCGCGGCGGCGTGCTCGTCGGCGCGGAACGACTCCATGGACGTGGGGTACAGCATGTCCCAGATGTACACCGCGCCCGAGCGCGTGGCGAACGCGCACTTGACGCCGTCGGCGGCCACGGCGATGGCGGACGGCCGCTGCGCCGGCACGTCCAGCGCGATGACGCGCTCGCCCGAGTTGGTGTCGTGCAGGCACAGCCGGTCGGCGGCCGCCGAGCACGAGAACACGAAGCCGGCGTGCCCCGTGCGCACGGCCGACGCGCCGGCGGCGGCCGCGAACGCGCGCACGCTGCGCGCGGCCAGCTGCGGCGGCGGCGGCTCGTCGCTGGACATTGGCGGCGGCGGCGGCGCGGGGCGCGGGGCGCGGGGCGCGGGGCGCGGGCTCGACGAAGGTGGGAGGGAGCGCGCGAACGGACGCAGCGCAGATCGGAGCGGCAGCGCTGGCGCCGATGAGCAATCGCCGCCGTCCAAGTGGCGCGCACGCTCGCCGCCGGCGCGCCAAAAGGGCGCCGCTCATCACAGTCATATCATGCAAGGCTCACGCGATCGCCGCGGCGGACGACGTCGCGCGGGTGCCCTTCCGCATCGCCGCAGAACTTGCCCGCCCGCCATGGACGCGTGGGCGCAGCTGTCCGTCGCCGACGCGCTCGACCGCGCGCTGCCGGCCGTGCGCGCGGCCGGCGTCGGCGGCGGCGCTGCCGGCGGCGCTGCTGTCCGACGCGGCGTGCCTGCGCGCGTCGCTGTCGCTGGCGCTGGGCGCCGCCATCGTGCTGTTCGCGGGGCTCATCAAGCTGCCGCAGATCGCCACCATCGTGTCCAAGCGCTCCGTCGCCGGCCTCACCGTGTCCACCTTCCTGGTGGAGACGTTTGGCTACACGTACAACCTGGCCGCGCACTTCCGCCAGCGCTACCCGCTCTCCACCTACGGCGACTTCTTCGTGCTCATCTTCCAGAACTACGTCATTCTGTACCTCTTCTTCCTCTACTCGCGCGCGCCGGCCAAGGGGCTGCTCATCGTGGCCGCGTACGCCGCCGCGCTCGCGCTCATGTGCAGCGCGTACTTTCCGCTCTCCGTGCTGCAGCTCATGACGCTGGGCAACGTCATGGTCGTCGTGCTGGGCCGCACGCCGCAGATCTACGCCAACTACGTCAACAAGTCCACGGGCGCGCTCAGCATCTTCACCTGCTGGGGCATCTTTCTGGGCGCGCTGGCGCGCATCTTCACCACGCTGCAGGATGTCGACAGCCTCAACATCCTGCTGGGCTACCTGGCGTCGGCCACGCTCAACGGCACCATCGCCTTCCAAACCGTTTACTACAACTACATTGTGCCCAAGCCCGCGCCCGAGGAAAAGGTGAAAAAGTCCGAGTAGCGCTTGTAGTTTTACATGTATGTGCATCGCTAAACTATTCACTGTCACACGGCTGCCGCCATGTCCACTTCATGCTCGCCATCCCGCCCCACTCGCAACACGCGAAACACTTTGAAAAAGTACGCCCCATACGCCAACATCGCCACCACTACAACGCCCAACGTGATCATCAGCGCCTTTGCGAACGTCCCCATATTCACACCCTGCTTTCCATCCCCACCTCTGTTCCCAAGCTCGTCAATCACCTCGAGAGCAACCTCTGGCAGAGTCACGTTCAGCCGCACAGCATCGTCCACCGACGCCACTGTCACATTTTCGAGACTGTTCGCGCGCAGTTTCCCACTCGCGATCGCGCGCTTGATTCGCCCCGCATACGACCCCGCCCATTTCGGATGCGTCGGGACGTAAAACACCAAACCCACCTGCTTTGGTTCCGACGCATTACAGCGCAATTTCACTCCCTTCGCACGTCGTACCACAATCGACTGCGCCTTCACTCCCGCCAGTCCAGCAAGAGACCGTTTAATTTGTGTCGTAGAGTACGTCATTGCGGGAAACACCCCTGGTGTCAGCGTCAACGAAAGCGATAAAAACGACCAACTTGAGTTTCCCCCCGCACCACTCCTCGCAGATACTCCAACTCTGTCAGTCCTGTTCTTGTTGGCGTCCCCCTCTGAGTCACTATTCATCTTGATATCCGCAAACAAACGGCTCCATGGTGCGTACAGCATACGATTCTTGGTGCCCGTCATCACCTCCCCATCTTTTTCCAGCACCTTGTTCTTCGTACTGGAAGAGATCAGCACCTCTTTCACTTGATCTGCCGACAGCGCCCACCGCACACCGAGAATCAAAGCCGCCGTCCCGCCGACAAGGGGGGTAGCCATGCTTGTCCCGGACTTCACGTCCATCTCCGTGTCCGAATCGATCGCACCAGCAGACCAGATGTCAACCCCCGGCGCGAACAAGTCCACGCAAGAACCGCGGTTATTCTTCAAGTAGAGCTTGTCCTCGCTGTCCACCGCCCCAACGGCCACCGTGTGTTCGCTCTGAGCAGGGTACAAATCGCACGCGTCCGATCCCCGATTGCCCGCAGCAGCAGCAATGAACACGCCTGCCTTCCACAACTTTCGCGCCGCCTCAACCGTATCAGAACATGCGCCGCTAGTGGATCCAACCGACATGACCAAAACCGACCGCTCCCCTCGTCGCCGTCGTATTAAACTATCTCGGGCGACCCATTCCATACCCGTCAGGATATCGGCGCAGGATCCTCTCCCCTCGCAGTCAAGCACCTTTACTGCTATTGCTCGAGCTTTTGTTGCAACTCCGCTCCTTGCTCCGACTGCTAGCGCAGCAACGTGAGTTCCATGCCCGTTGCAGTCTGTCGAGCTTTTCCCTGGTGTGCGGATGTTCGGGCCGAGAATCGCTCGGTTGTTGTCAAATTCGTGGTGTGTCGTCCGAATGCCGCTGTCTAGCACGTACACATTCACCGGCCTTTGGGCAATCGATGCCATACTGAAGGCCGTCGCTCCGCTCTCAATCTGCTCTCGAGATAGAGCATTCCTCTGCACGATTCGCTGCAAGTGCCACGGGCTCCTCTTGCCTTCCGCTATTGTTATCAGTGAGTACGAGAAAAAAACGTACACGAGGGCAAAACATGGAGCCCTTCGTATACTTGTCGGGCTGTTCCAAGACCCCAGATATAAACCCAAGATGACTCTGGAAGCCATGAAGTATCTCGACATCGCACGCCGTGTTAACATAGAGATCAACTAGTGACAGAAAGCAAAACGATCTCCGCGGCCAAAGAGACTTCGACACAACGGCGAAATGCGTATCGTCGCAAACAGCGAAAAGTTAAAGATGACGGCCCATGCCGCAAGAAACCAAGGCAGTCGTTGTAGTCGTTCGAGCTGCACGTCCAATTCACATCGGCAGTGCGTGGCGACTCTCAACTGACTCATCACCATCATGATTGTGAGACCAAGAGCCGCATTATCAGCAAGAGATGAACTTCATACCCTCATACGCACTAGGACGCACCACAGAACACGTCTTGACAAATATCAGCATTTCAGACACGGCGTAGGGTTTATACATTCCCAGTCTCTTCACGCCGACGAAAACAAAAACAAACACACACACATACACACTCACATATGCCCCACAACGAAACCAAAATCTTATCGTCGACGCTTGGAAGCTGGTGTTTTGTCCTGCGTCGTACTATTCGGACTCCGCACCCTAAGCTTCAGCATAACCTTTTTCTCCTGAATTGGTAAAGTCGCTCCTGTGCTGATCGTTGGTTCAGTCTTCTGCTTCTTCGCAACATGAATCTCGCTTTTTTCTGCCACACGGCCTGCGCTTTTCTCATCGTGACCCTTCCGAACTCCTGACCTCCTCCTTTTCGATATTCTTGAGAACAGAACATTATGGCCGCTGGTCTTACGTGAAGGTTGTGTCATCGGGAAAGTGAGCTGCTTTCGTCTTCTCCTGTCAAAGGCGGCAGGCATCCATAGACTCGGGCTCTCGTTTCGCGCAACTCGCAGCTTGAGATACGGGCGGAAATCCAAGTTCCTCTGCTGGTAGACAACAGCGGCTTCTTCCTCCACTTCCTTCCGTGCCTGTTCGATATCAGCGTTTCTCTTTGCTAACTCGGCAAGTTCTATTCGCCTAACAATTTCAAGTTCTCGTCTTAGCCTTTCCTCAGCCGCCTTTTTCACGCGTTCAGCCTTGCGTCGTTCGGATTCGAGTGGAATGGAATCCAGTAGTGGTCTCAGAAACAGATTTCTTATCGCAAGTTCGTTTTCTTCTCGATCCCTGACACGAATGTCCTCCGCAGTGCATTTTATTAGTGCTGAACCAACCGGAGGCAGCTTATCACAAAGAGGATCATCTTGCGCCAACCCATTCTCGGCCAACCTCCTTGTTTCTTCATCTCCAAAGGCAATGGCATGCGCACGTACCAGTTGTTTTCGCAATGCGCGTGCAACCTCTGGGGTGTGTTTTGGAGATATGTTGGCATCAGTACAAAGAAGTTGAGCAAACAGTTCCGGAGAATTGAGGCTCCCGCACCCCAGGTCCCATTCAAATTCGTCACGGAGGACATGTACTGTGTCTCCATCCTTAAGTTCCACGACAATCTTGATCAATCGCCGGTTTTCGGCTTCTGAGATACCTGGTGGTGGCGGGCAGATAACACCTGCTTCGAAAAGACTGCGGCGAATTTGAAACGCGACTGGTGAAACAAATTCTTCCGGAAGGGCTCTAGCCCGCCTGATGTAATCAGCAACGGTTTCGGGTGCGAGATGTCGCTCGTTAACATCCCATTGAGTAAACATGTGCAGGGTGTTTTTCCCAATGGTCACGTAAATTTCGATGGGAATGAGCAGCGGCTCAGCCTCTGAAACCTCTCCCGTCCATTTCGGCGCCACCAAAGCATGGTAAGCTTTCTCCACAGCGAGGACAGAAGTGGGCTCTTTTGTTTCTTCCGGAATAGGGGGGAAAACCGGTCGAGGGCGTTTCCCCGACCTTTGCTTCTGAGCTCTTTGCTGCGCGCGACGAGCTCTTTCGCTGAGCCGCTTTTCCTCCGCGCTTCTAGACTTGCCTGTCGGTGTAGCTTGATCAGGCTCGGGTGCCTTTTCCTGCTCATTTAACTTGTCCGCGTCTGCGCCTTTCTCCGAGTCTGGTGCTCCGGATTTCGCTGGTTTCGAAGTTGGCGAAACAGATGTGCTCGGTGGAAGTGATGGGGGCGGTGGTGGCGGCGGTGGGCGTGTCCAAGGTGCCGGCTGTAATTGAGGGGGCGGCGGCGGAGGCACCGGAGGACGACTATCGGTGACAGTGGTCGGGACGGGCGGAGGAGCTGCGGAGGGCTGGGTGGCTCTGTGCGGCGCGACGGTGGTGAGATTGAGAGAATCGTAAAACGCCGGGCGGCCTATGGGGCGCGTTCCAGATCGCGCCTCTTCCAAAAACTTGTCGAGATGCCCGTCTGCAAACTTGTCGACGAAAATGGCCAGCCGGTCATCCACATTCTTCTGATTGCCGCGAAAGAGCCCTCTGACATAATGACTCAAGCTGCCTTGCGAAACGCCGGAAACATGCGACACGAAGGACTGCGTGATAAGGCTCTTGTTCATGTACAGAATGGCGCGCACGTTGTGCAGCGTGGGCGTCTCGTACTGCGAGGAGCCGGGAGGGTGGGTCCATTTGGCGGCGATTTCGCGCGCCACGGCCTGAATCTTCTTCCACCGGACGCCGCCGTCCACGGGCGGCAGCGGCGCGCCCTGGCGGAACTGCTCGCCGCCCAGCGTGGGCGGCAGCATGCTGATGCTCTGGCGGCGATTTGCGGAGGAGCGGCCGGTGGAATGGCGCACGTAGCGCGTGGCCTCGGACGTGGTGACGGCGGCGGCGGCGACGGACGCGTCGCCGGCCGCGGCCGAGGCGGTGGCGGCGGCGGCGCGCATCATCTCGCGCAGAGCCTCTTCCGAGGGCATGTTGGCGGTGGAGCCGCGCATCGCGCGTTGCGTGCGCGCGGTGGCGCGCGCGCGGCGGAAGGACGGCGGCGCCATGTTTATGCGCGCGAGCACGCGCGCCCGCCATGGATCAACTGGCTTTGAAATCATGACACAAGTGACACGTTTCCGCTCGCATCCGTGGGCGACGTGTACATCATCATGCTTTGCCTTGCACCAGTGCATGCCGCAGCACTCTCTCCCTCTTCCTTGCGAAGCATATGCGCTGGTCCCTCGCATATGTGTGCCCTTCACGAGATGAGCCGCCGCATCCCTGTGGGCCCGCCTCGGTTATCAAACACTTTATGCCCAAATACTCTTTACGATCATCTACAAGCTAAAATCTCATTCAAACCCTACAAAAATAAGCTGATGAATGAATCCAAACGATAGCCTCAAGACGGTTATGTATCCAACTCCTTAAAGTTTCCGAATATGAACAGGTCCCCGGGAACAGCAGCGAATTTAAGGTCGATGTAATTCTCCCTGTAAAACAGCAAGTTCTTCAAAGCAAACGTAGACATCGGCTGCACGTCAACGTCCAATTGCGACTGGATTTGTCCGGGAAGCTGACTGTGTACTTGCTGGTTGATTCGAGCTTCCATACCGTCGCAGCCGCATGATCCGCCTCCTGTTAATGTCGCCTGCACCACAAGTCCTTCATTGTCCATTTCAGCCTTCAGCTTCTGGTCGCGTTCACCTCGGTCAACCTTCCATCGCATCGTGCCCGCCACGACCGATTGCACTGTTTGAGTAATTGTCCTCCTGCTTGTATTGGAACCTCTGGAATTCACTCCAAAGTAATCTTTCGAAGTCTCTTCCACATGAATGTTTTGGTTCTTTGTTCCAGCGAGGGCAAGCGCTCCGTCTTCCGTAGGGGTGAGCGTCAGCGACTCCGAACTTGTGCTCCCCAAATCCCATGTCAGATGTCGAGGTTTCAATTCGTATGTGAACTTCCGCGTACCATAAGATGGGAAGGTGATCAACTCTGGTCTGTTAAGATCAGACAGGTCAATATGCTGCGACACGACAACGGCTCGGATAAACTTCGCCTTCCAAGCTCTCTTTTCGGTTGAATCACCTCCAACACCAGTTGCAGACCAATTGGAAATGCTACCTGGAAGGATAGAATCGAAGAATAACTCGCTTCGGACGATGATGGAGCATTCATATCCGAGTGGAATCGGTTCGGAAAGATTGTCCAGGAACGTCTGAGTGTGGTTTTTCACTGGTCTACTACCCGTTTGAATGAAAAGTTGCAGAACTTCGACATTGGACGGTGTCACCAACACGTTGAGCAGGAAATCACTGGGAGTCAATTCCGGCAGCACACTTATCTCGGACAGATCCAGCCGGTTAATGAGGTATGTCACATTGTTCTGAGCGAAATGGGCCTTGATAGTTCGGGAAAGACTTAGATTACCCACTGGAGACAGTTCAACTTGACTCAGATTGAAGCTTCCGCTGCTCATGTCAAGTATCACGTCTAAGACCTGATCTGTCGAGTCCGAATCCGTCACCGTACCCATGATCTTCTCCACCGTGATAATCGCCGTCATTGTTGCGTTTTGCAGCGATTGCGTCTCTCCGGATTGTTTCCATGGAGCATCATCACCCTGCCTAAGGAACTTTGTGGCCGATCCAGAGAGTATTTGCATGCTGACTGTCACTTCTTCGCTGTCAGTGTGATCAAAGGTAATCGATGGATACGAATAAGTCAGTTGTATCTCCGTCATCGATGTTATCGCGGCCTTTGTCTCGGATACAGAAGCCTCGATTTTGTTTGCGCTGCTTGCTCGCATGATCACATCGTTGTACTGCCTGGCAAATTCTGCATTCATCGCATCTGTGTCCCATGTCTCTGCATAAAGTAAATCCAACGGCAAAGAGAGTGTGATGTCATTTGCGGAGAAATACGACTTGATTTCTTTGAACAGCGTATTCATGTCACTCTCAGTCACTCGTAGACCTTCAGAAAATCGATATTCTCCATTCTGAGCAGACATGTCCTTGAATGAGAAAGAGCCTTCCCCGAGAACGAATCGTGCCGGGTTACCCCTTCGCGTTCTCACGAATATTTGTATCGCTTTTGAAGACAAATCCGCCTGCTCAGTAATCGGTGTAGATTGTCCCCATTGTTGCGACTGCACCAAGTTACCTTGATTGATTGGTATGCATACTGCCGGAACAATGTCAAGAATGTCGACAACAGTGGGTGAGCCAAAGAAGACGTTCGATAGAGAAATTGTCTTGGTTTTACTATCACCAAGTTTTGACTCAGGCCTTGCATTGATTACGTTGTTGAAGCTGACATCTTTTTGGAGCTCCGTGAACTGTTCTTTAAGAGCCGCGTTGATGAAAGGCGCGCTCATGTTGAAAATCACATCCCATCCGTTTGTCACAGTGCGGTTATGGGCGCCAGAGATGATATCTTCTTTGGAAGGTCGACGAGAGCTTTCCTCTGTGTATGCCGAGAACTGTGTGACGCTGAACACTTGAGCGGGTTGAACTTTCGTAACAGATGTTATGGTTGACGGCTCCGAAACGATCGGCTCTGGAGCCAATGGTTTCTCTGAGACCGGATGAGTTTGGGGAATCATCTCAGGTATTCTGGTTGTAAACTGTATAGTCGACGTCGTGGCCGTTTTGTCCTCCGGACCGCCATCACCGGATTCAGACTCGCTCTTCTTCGACTTCTTACTGTCATCATCGGATTCAGAACCGCTCTTCTTCGACTTCTTCTTTGACTTCTTCGACTTCTTCGACTTTTTCTTCTTCTTATCCTTCTTCTTCTTCTTCTTTCCTCCAGAGCTGGAACCACTATCGTCAGAATCAGAACTCGAGCTCGAATCTGAATCAGATTCGGAGGGCCCTTTTCCCGTCTTGTCCTTGCCTGAAGATGTGGATGAAGATATCAGAACGGGTTCAGATACCGGAACAGAAGCTGGTATTTCCCCTATCAACACCGGTCCAGAAATCAATGTTGGCTCTTTGATCTCGGGTTTGTCCGTGGAGGTCGGCAATAGGTCTACCCCTACCATGGGCACGCCAGTCTTAGACGACGGCAACGGATCCGACGGTTTTCCTGCAATCAATACAGGGTCAGGGCCCGATTTGGACTCCTCTCCAGCGCTCAGAAAAGCAAGCTTCATAGTCTCCAATTCGAACTTCAAGTCATCAGATCGGATACGTGTCTCAAGGACAAAGCTAAGAGTTAAGGTAATTTCAGTGCCTGAGAATTCAGTATCCACTGGAAAGTCAACTAACCATCCCCCGAACGGAGTCACCATGCTTTGATTCTGAGACCACGATTGTCCTTCGTCTGTGAACTTCGGCTCATTGTTTGCATTGTATTCATAAATCCTCTCACGTTCTGGGGTATGGAAAGTCCACGAGTGGCCTTGCATGTCACGGTCCATGAATGGTGCTTCATCAAACCTTAGGCGAACAGACCAATCGCTCGAGGTTCCCACACCTTGTACAGAAAGGACAAGTGCTTTCACTCTTACAAAAGAGTACTGACTGAATTGTGGTGCATTTGGAGAGATACGGATGCGCTTATCCTTTCCATCCATGAAATCCGAAACAGGTATGTTTGATACCGTGTATAGGATCGGCGTTGTTGTCACAGGCTGACTATGTTCCAGAATCGCTTTAGCATGTGCCACCTTATTCTTTTGCTCTGAACGCGCAAGAAGAAAATTGAGGAGGCTGAAATCCGTTATGAGAGTCAAATTATGAAGAATTTCGTAATGCAACGCTTGGTCCTGAAGCAAGAAAACCTGTGCGAGTAAATGCATAGTCTGATCTCGTCGGAAATTTAGCATTGACGTCATGCCCACAAGATCAACATCGTCCACTTTGAAATCAGTGATACTGGAGGTTTCGAAGTTGGATACCAAGGTTTCCAGATCCTGTTGTTGGCCTTTAGCCAGTTCTTTCTGCATATGATTTTCGTACAGCTTGCTTTGAATCTGATATATACCACTCTGAGTCTTCATTAAAGTTTTTGCCTTCAACACGAGAGTTTCGAAAGCAAGTTGCAAATCCGCCTTTGCCACGGCCAAAGAGGCATCATCTGGCATTTTCCTAATGACACTTTTGAATTGTATCTGTACAACATCCCAAGGAAGGACAGAAACGTTTCCAAAGGAATCCGTTCCCATAGCCGCCAGAACCCTATGAGAGGCTGAAATGTTTCTTGCTTCTGGCAAAACGCCGTTGTACACCGCTTGCAAACTTTGAAGCACGTTAAACATCTTCTGGATTCTCTGTGCGCTTTTTCCAAAGCGCTCTAAGTCGGTAATCGTGTTGGCCGGAATTGCAATGCTTGTTTTCGCTGCAAACAGACTGGCGCCAAAGTTAAGAGCCAGTTGTAGAATTTGCTGCTTCTCCAGTATTTTGATTTGCTTCTCCAGGAACTGGCCAGCTTCGTCAAACTTCGATCGCAAAGTGAACAGTTCTCCGGATAGGCGATCTGCGATTGCCTGCTGCCGAACCACCTCACGTTCTTGTGCGCTTATGAGGTTATCGAAAGAAGATGCAATAGCCGCCTGCTTTTCAGCAGAAGCTTTCACAAAACCAGCAATTAACTTTCCAGATTCTTGCACGTCTTCCTTTATATCGACCGATGCCTCAATTTGCGCTTCATGTGCTTTGCGCGCTGCAATCTGAGCCAAATTCTCCGTGATCAACACTTCCATCAACTTTGCTGCCTCCGTCATTGCCAAGACTTCATCTTCGTAAGCTTCTGGGGGTAGAATGGGAACGAAAGCTCCAGAGCTTGTATCAGCATAAAAAAGACTCATTCGCAACGCTCGGGTCCTAATTTCCATCATTTCTCTTTCCGTTTCCTCTAAAGCGGCCTTTTCTTCTTTTGGCAGATCTGATTTCACTTCCTTCGGTGTAATAGCTCTGCTGAGCCAGTGTAAGAATTTGCGAACAACGCTGTAGATTTCAGGTTCAGATTCTTCATCTGCGTGTTGAGCATGTGTTGCTAGCACTGCGCTTCCAAATGTGAGAGCGAAATGAAAGTTTCTTTTCTGACCGGAAAGGTCTAAAGACTCCATGTCAGCCGCGATGCGAATGTCTTTCGTGATCTCTGGGTAGTCGTGCGAATCCACATGATAGACCAGGCCATCAGCTATAGTGTCATGCTCGCTTCCGCTTGCGTTCTCAATCCTCAGGATTCCAGTAAACTCACTGCAAGCCAACTCGTATTTCTTGAAGGCCTCGTCTGTCAGCTTCAGGACACTTGCACTGCCTTCGTTGCGAGCGTCAATGATTCCAGCAACAACTTGGAAGCTATCGCCTGGGATTTCGAAATTTCCGCGCGTAGAAGCGACATAGGCACAGGCTTTAAAGCTGTCCACCACACTCCGCTCTAATATCTTCATCGCATCCAACTCCAATCTGGCCTTGTAAACATTGATATGCTTTGTAGGCAGGTGACTCACGACACCTTGCTGGTCATTTGGAAGAACTTTGGAGAAATCAGGAAATTCGAGAGATGATAGATTGGGATCAATCATGTCCAAAAACAAAGTGGCAGAAGCAGCCTTCAGAATCCGTTGCCATAGATCAGATCTTTCAAATTCGCAGTACACAGCTAACGGTGAGAATTCAACATGAATTTCCGTCTGACTGCGGAATACGTAATCAAACAAACCGGTAGGCACTGTTGATGATAAAAAGGTGTTAAAGATATTGTTGTGGCCGACTGCCCAAAGGTTGTCGACCCAATCTCCTCTGGAAAGGGATTGAGAGAAACTGGGGTCGTTGCTCAGGTTCAGAATGTTTCCATAATGTTCTACATATCCAAACTTGCCCTCGGAGGAAGTTGTGAAGTAAACAAAGTCCTGAGCATTCGAGCTGTTCACGTCAAATTCAAGCTTGATCTTACTCATCTTCTCCTCCGTGTAAGCGAAGACTTGCATTATAACATCACCAAATGTCACACCAGAAACAAAGTGAGTTCCCCAGGTTTTGAAGAAATTCAGATATACCGCAGCGTTCTCCATGGTAAGCTGAGCCATCTGGTCCGTCATTCGCAGTCCTCGTTTACGAGGAAGAGCGCGTAGATCAGTTTTGAATTGGTCTGCGGCAATGTCGATGGTCTCTTCAAGGAATTCGGCCTGATGCTTTTGTATTCCATTCGGACGACTGGGATGATACTGATGCCCGTCGACACGCCTGAATTGAGCTAAAGCGTAACTGTAATCCTCTGATATGGGAACTCCTAAGGTACGACCCAAATCATCCCGTGCCTTCTGTGAATTCTTTGGTCCCAAAAGCATTCCTCCGGTGTAAAGCTTCGGCGAGAGAGTGTCATCAGATGCTTGATGCACAGAGCATGGCATGAGATTGTTCAACAAATCTTGTGGGGAATCATGAAGAGTTACTTTTAGGTCACCCCAAGCGCTTCGCCCGCCTTCTGGTTGCAGATCGATCTTTCTTAAGGCGATTG
This sequence comes from Gracilaria domingensis, assembly GCA_022539475.1. Lineage (NCBI taxonomy): Eukaryota > Rhodophyta > Florideophyceae > Gracilariales > Gracilariaceae > Gracilaria > Gracilaria domingensis. Next base: position 51,673 of record VCMS01000189.1, on the reverse strand, counting down.
ATAACGGAGGACGAGTAATTGACCATGAGCCTGTGGTTGGACTCCACTCACTCTCCAATCCACGGAGCAAGTCAGCAGTGGATCCGATCATGCTCGCGCAAAATGAGGAACGCCGGTCCCGGGAATTGAGGCACAACCGGATGAGTTTTTTCTTAGATTCGAAAGCACTTGTTGAATCTTGGTTTCGAGCAAAGTTGTAGGCGATAGATTCTGGACGGTGCAAGAGACCAATGACTCTTTTATAGGCATCAAGCAGTTGTGTTTCATATGCTCTCACACAAAGTTTTCCGCTGAAACCTTTTTAACAAGGCTAGTCTCGATGCTCTTACCCTTGGTATGTTGTCCAATAATCTACAACAAAAAGGCATTTAAAACTACAGAAGGGAGTTTTAACGTTTCGTCAGCATAGGGTAAGCATGACTTTTTGTCGGAGATCACGCGGAAAGATTATATGCAATTTCAACATATTAGGGATCTGCATGACGTTAATTAGGCAAATGGATTGACATGAACAAAAGTCAGTATTCCTGTTTTTGGCTTCATTCAAGAACTCGATAATAGAAAAGTAGTTCGAAGAACCTTTCCTTTCAGTTCAAGGTTTATAATGTTCCACGAGAAGAAGAGATTGTGTTCCCATTTCCGACTTCCACTCTCTGGGACAAGATTAGTATTTGAAAGGAAAATTGAACATACTGGTAGTTCGGAACGTAATCTTGAATTATTTCTATTTCTTGGAAGTAACCTACTAGTTGTGCACGCCCTTGCAAGTCTTTCGAATATTTTATGTCTCAAGACAGAGTACGAGCGTCTTTTTTTTCGTTTTGTTCACATGATATCTCCCGATTGGATTACAAGGTCGTATATCTCTCGGTAATACTTTTCAATCATGTTAAGGCGGGTTGCCTGTTCAGAGGTCTTTCTCCCTGGTTCCAATTCCGTTGTCTCTTCTCGTGCGAGAAAGGAGAGAGAGGAAAATGTTCTGGAGCCCCATTCACCGTAGTGGAGAGTCATGCATCTCGAGAGGTACAAGGATACTCCTGAGTCTCTGCCAACACACTTGTTTTCCGTTTCTAGGGTTCCTGTGGAATACGTTACTCCTGTGTGAAGATCGCACAGAGAGAAGCGTACAAGTCGTAAGAGCACATTGTCTACATAGGATCGTGTCGCGCGTACTACGAAGAGCTTTCACTCTGTACTAAGTTAGGGGAAGCTGCCGCGCTCGGACTCGATAGTGTCTTCAATCTGCAGCTAGCTGACACTACACACTCTAGGGTCTCTGGTTTTGAGTCTTGTGAATAATGGCGCAAAACACACTACGTAGAATACCATGGTGACAACACTTGGTTCTCATATCATATGACTGATAACTAGCTTTCTGCTTATGTACTGCTTTGAGATAGCGTAAACCTGCTAAACCGTGTAACTCCTCGCTGAGCCAGATTAGGTGCAGGAGCTCAAAAGAGACGCATATGTGCCTCTAATAAATCAAATACAGTATATCCCACAATCTACATTCACAGAACTTTTGTTTTGAACAGTGCTGTTCAAATGTGGAAGACACAAATAATCACACCGAACGCACTTCCGCAGCAAGACAGAAGGCGAGCAGTACGCGCATGCGATACCTTTACAGTCGCTAGAACATTTGGACGTAGAAACCAATGTGCTTTCGGTGACACTATGTTCCAAAGCGGTAGTACGATCAGCGGCATGTTCATAATCTCTTTCCAAAGGCAGTGCACGGGAGACTAATCGAAGGGATCAAGCAAGATTCTTTGTCTTCTGCATGTTGATCAAATGTAGACACAAAGGTATGAAGCGCAAATAGCAGAAATTTTCGCATCGACAGCACAGTACGTTTTCTCACTAGAACACCATGGCCTAACAAAAACTTAGTCCAAGTGCGTACTGTTGGCGTGCTTAAAAACAAGATAGAGATCGGTCGAAAGGTAGCAGTGTATTCAATCCAAAGCTTCTCACCACAAAAGTCCAATTCTTTGAATGCTTCCAAAACGACTGCAGCATAAGCCTCCAATTCCTCCAAATACAACTTCCAATCAGACTCCGAGCCAGAATTCCTGGGAGGGGATGGGTCGTCAAACCAAAGGTCGTCAGTTTGACATCCAGGGTCAAGTGAAATAGAACTAGGTCGACCATTGTATCCGCAAAGCATGGGAAACAAATGGGCCATACCATGAAATGAAATCCGACAGATTCGAGTTCCAATTCCGACTAGCCGCTGGGAGTTGCAACTGTCGAAGTCTGTCGACTCGCGGTCCTCTGGCTCCTTCAGGAGCTAGAGTTCCGGACCAAGGAGGCCCAGTGTCCCGGCGCCCGGCGGCGCTGTTCTACTGGACGACGATGTGGAGCACAGTGGCGGCCCTTGGCAAGGCTGCATGTGCAGACGAGACTAACGGCCCCCGCTGGGGCTGCGTCACGCTGGTCGTCAGAGACCGAATGAAACAGTAGTTCAGTTGTAGAAGAGTGTAGTTTATTGATGAGTTGATTGTTTGTAAAGTCGTCAAACCAAAGGTTCTCCAGGATCCCAAACGCGACGAGATCGGAGCACGGATTTCCAACAATTCCTGTCCTCACAATCTACAGCGTCTAACGCTAGCGCTTGCACACCTGCTCGCGTCGAACCTCTAACATTGAGCGCTTTGCACGTTTCAATAGACAACACACATCATCCAGTCCGGAGTCCTGTGCCAGACTCTCGACATCTCTAAATATCGAGACGATAACCCCAGATTCAGGCAGCCGTGATAGGACAAACTTCTATGTAGGAGTAGACTTTTCTTCACTTCCTTCTGAATCATCATCATCTTCTTCAGCCACATTTATAGTTACTTTATTAATAAACGCATCCAACACACCAGCCCTGATTTCCTCATTATCTTCAATATCAATCCAAACCTCCACTTCATCGTCGTATAAATCATCACACACTGTAAATATTACAGCACCTCCGGCATTTTGCAACGTTCTTTAACTCATTAAACAAAGTGCAAATTTTCTCCACTTCTTTTCTCTGCTCAGTGTCTTGTAAACTAAGCCTTCCATGCTCCTGAACTAAATCCGTTTTGTAATTCACTATCAAAATGTACCCTTTCACCTAACAGCGTGCTACTGTCTTGTCACTGATTTTATCTCATACCTTCACAATCATCTCAATAGCATCCAACACGTGCGGCTCGTAATCTCTTGAAATACCCCTGGTTCCAGCCCGTATGGTCGCAACAGCTTGACGGCGCTGATCTCTATCCGCGAACGATAGAATAATTTTGTTCAAGAGAATATAACGACAGCGTACTTTGAACGCCGCGATGATGCCAAAATCCATCGGTTGATGAACTGCGATGCAGTTTGAAGGTTTGAGATGGTCTACAGTATCAGAGTGCGCAGAGCAGTTGTCAATGAAAAGCACTACTTTTCGCGACGTTCTTCGCCTTATAAAAGAGAGAAAAACAACAAAGAACGATTTGCGAAATGTAGCGGCGCCAGACCAGGCAGACTTTTGTTGAAAATAGGGAAGAGGGGGAGGCATTCCATGAAAACAATGAGGAGCTTCAGCACTGCCGATCACAGCCATCGGCATTTTCGCAGTACCGGTATAATTTGTGCAAACGTAAGCAGTCAGACGGTTCTTACTCTTCATGTGATGCAATCCCATGAGTGGGCAAACAAGGACCCCGTCGCGAAAAGCGCACCTACACGGTGTTCGAACCCGGCTCCCTATAGGGGTAGGGTCGGTAGTACAACCCTTCCGTAGGGCTGACACAGGCCGGGTGTAAATCCGGGCAGCCCGGTTCTGGGCGTGCAGCCGGAGGTTGGGGTGGGTAGAATCGGCGTAGAATCCGGGTAATTCCGGCGATCCACAGCGAGTGGATATATCCAAACCAACGGTGTTGTGCAAAACGGGGGACTAACGAGCCGCGCAGCGGTGCACCGACTCGTGAGATCAAAAAATATTCCCAGACAATGTGGGTCAAATTTGTATAACAGAGCAGAGCGATAGGAGCCGTATGACGGAAATAATAAGAATAAAACAACAGAAAAGATGCCGTAACGACGGTCTAGAACTCCTTAGTGGTAGAGGTCGGATGACTAGCCCGGAATTGTGGCGGCTTGCCCGATTAGGAACGAAGACCGTTCACAAGCGGCAAGAAAGTCAGAGCCAGAAGCCTCCTTGAGGTTTACTTCCCGTACAGTAACAACAACTCCCGCCACCTATATAGGGCATGTAGTGCAAATCCCATTTGGGAGAAAGGACACTCAAGTTGCTCGAATCCTTGCTTCTTTGGGAGGTAGACTCAGCAGAAGAGCCCTCCGTATACGGATAGCGCGGGTGTAAATCCGCCGGTACTTCGGAAATACCACGGAGGGGACGGCGTGAATCGCCAAGAAGGGATCTGTAAGCAAACGTCCGAGAGTTGGAGATCTCTGATCGGAGGCGGAAGGGGAGGAACTCAGGTCGACGGGGTCCCTCGAAAAAGAGGGAAAGATACGGAAAAGGATGGGAAAAAAGGGGAAAGGAAAGAAAAGAAAAAGGGACGAACCCGAAGGCGGGGTCGTGCGACAAGCGGCAACAGACCCGGACCGAGGGTGACGATGTGTATTGAGCCCACGCGGCAGATCTCTATACAGAATCGATACAATATCTGAACACCAGAGTAGCAGACACCTGCAAGTAAATGTGCGAACACAGTCCGAAGACAAACGTAGTGTTAGATCAGGGTACCTGAGTGATCTTTTGGGGATGAAATAAGCGAAGCCGTACGCGGTGACCCTTCTCGCGGAGTTGTACACTACGTGCAGGCGCTCAAGTCAGAGCCGCGGACAAGGTTAAGTTTACTTTGTGGTGGTGACGGCGAGGTCGCCATCACCTAAGTAGGTTTCCACAAATTAAACTAAATAATTAAACTAAGTAGTGCCAAATACGGCAGAGCCACACACGTGTTGCACTTGTGCAGACCCGCCTCGGCGGCCACTAATTCTAATAACCAATCCACTTTTCTCTGTAACAGAGCCAATCCATACACGCGTACACGCGATGCACTGCCACAACCAGTTACCAATTCATCAACTCCATCGGGTGCCACCATGCCATATGGCGTCAGAATGCCACCTAAATCCATAACCTTGCGGTAGAGGCAACTCGGAAAGCCGAGGTGTTATGAGACGGAACACGTCACAAACGCGAAATCGCGATTGCTCTACACATCCCCCTTCTTACGTCGAGGAACACCGTGTCGGCGACATCACCAGCTCCTTCGCGAGAACATATAAGCTCAGGCATGAGTCACTCGGACATCCTGATACCAAGAAAACCAACGCTCAACAGCGACACACTCTCAAGTGAACACACGCCTCCTGCGAACTTCGACATTCCGAACGACCAAGCAACGCGAGAGGTCCCTCCTTCGATGAATCCGAATTCCAACGACAGCGCTTTCCCTTCCTCAGGGGGTCCCAGCAAGTCTGGTGTTCCCTCCGGTGCCGGACTTTCCTCTGCAGGAGCAGGATACTTCGGCGGTTTCGCCACGGCCCCGCTGCCACACGGGAGTCAGCAGCCGGCTACGTCAGCTATGAACGTCGCCCCGGTATCGGCTTGGAACTCTTCTGGAGGTATGCCGGTTACCGCGCACGCGTCGGGATGGATCACACCCGAATCGCTCCTCGTGCGAGACCCGGGACTAGACGGCGGTTGGGCGTATTCCAGAGCTCCCTAGTTCCATCCTCAAGCGGTGAAGGATGAAGACCTCATCGATTCCTACACGGAAGACGACACACTTCCAGGCACTTTGCCACGAGACATGGTGACCTCCTGGGATTGGAGAACCCGCATTGCGGTGGCACCACACCTCCTCGACAGGAAAAGAACCGGCAGACGGTACGAGACGCTTGACGAAGCTCGCGCAGGTATGGCGCGTCTTTCGTACTTCCGAATGAACCGTGCTCACAACTCACCAGAAATGGTACCGCCCGAGTACGGGTTCAATCTCTCCAGTTACCGAACGTACGGTGAAATCACCTATGGAGCGAATCTCGCTGCCTTCCATCCGACGAAGATTGATCCGAATGCTCCGATGGATCCGGATATGTTACTCTTCAACCGACCGATTCTGAGAGCAGAGTTCCGCTTCACGCGACGCCCTTCTGGCGAGGGAACCTTCAGCGACCGCGTTCGAAGTGAAAGAAAGTGGCGATCCCGGTTCGGGTTCTTCGTACCTTACACGAATTTCGAAGTCGAACGTCTGCGAAATGACGCACTACCGGGTCGTTACGTCCCAATTCCTCCGTGATGGAGCAACCTTGAGGTTCCACGCGGCTGTTTCGCGGAGTGTCCTCCCTGCATTGCCTACGTTGCCTCCCGCATGATTGCGAATCCGAAGTCCGGTTACTGGGTCCCGATATTGAGCGAATGGGCTGCCCGCTTTGGCGCGTTCACCCTCTGGGAAGCCTACGACCAGTGCCGTATTTGGTACCTTCCCCCGAAGTTGAGGCAGCTCATCCGACAAGTCGATTTACACACCGCTCTCGGTTCCTCCACCAACGTGGATGAATTGCTGTACCTGCTCGACGTCATCGATGATATCGATTGGAGCAAGGTACCGCCCGAGAACGTTCCACCGGGTCAGCGTACGCGCTTCGATAAGTCGCCAGGTAGACGATATCCAGGGGCTGAAGACTTTGTATACTTCAACCCTTGGAAGGGGACCGTGACCGACTTCGCGGAAGCACGCGTCTTGAAGCAAGTGCGTTAATTCGGTTTCTCCGATAATTCGGAATTTGCTTCTCCTTCATCCTCCCCAAGATTCTCTCGAAACAACCAGGAACAACAACCCCAACTTGATCTCTCCGCAGCGCGGATACCACCGTGAACGCACGTGCTCGGTCGCGAGTTATCCCACCTGGGCACTGTCCAGGTATGAGGGAGGAGTCGTACGAGAACGCCGATGATAGGCGATCACCTTAGAGCGAGGTAAATGCTCTATCGGCTTGTATGTGTCCTCACCTGGAGGGTATCCGTACCAGCGGATTTGGTAACGAAACCTCTCATCGGGACCTGCGACATGCCGCACGATTTGATCCAGGACGTACTCTTGCGAATCAACATCCACTTGCGGATTAACCATGGCTCAAATCAGTAACTGAGAACACCTCAAGACGTTGAGCTACTCACTTCCAGAGCGTAGAACAACTCTTCAGTGGAGGCTTCCGCGACGGCTTAGCGCTTTGTCTGACACGCGAGCTTCGCGAACATCCGTTCTGACGGCGGTACAGTAGCTCCACTTGTGTACTCCCAACTTTCGTACAACAAATTGCAACGGAGAGACCTCAAGCTCCTGAGTTCAACGGTGTTTCGTTGGTGAACAAAGCGTAACAAACCGACCAACGGTGATAACGACGATAAAGCGGTACACTCGCCTTCACGAGGTTGACCGTTCTCGGAGCTTACCCACTTCAGGGACACCCATTACGCATGGAGGCGGTTTACCCGGCCACGGGGATTGTGCACTTGAATGCCATTGGTGCGGCAAAACGCCACGTCGGCGGTTGCATTGTCACGGCGGTTGTCCGTGCAGACGGAGTGCAACGCAATATCATTGGTCGTGCACTTCGTCAGGTGTGCTTGTGCAAGCGTTCCCGATTGGGCGGGCGAAGGTGCCAAGTGTCCATGTACCATGCCATCCGTTTGCGCCGGAGTTCACGCGCCGTGGAAAGCCAAAAACATTGGCAATTAAATTGCGCGCGCCGTTGCAGGCGATGCGCGTGCCACGCGAGGACACCGTGAGCGGTTGGTAACTCAAAAAATTGAGATTTTTCAGAGTGCCGCACACTGCACAGCGCCGGTATTGGCCGTTCGTTCGTGAACGCGACATGAAATCCGGATGCAGAGAGTCCACGTCACACCGGTGCATGTGCGCATCGCGCGTTCCTGTAGCACAGCCGGACAGTACGGCGGCGCGCCTGTGGTGCATATCAGACAGGCGCACCGTTCCAACGGTCTCTCCACGACGTGGATCACTTCAAATGCGTAAGACGCAAAGTGCCCAAGGGGTAATCATCATCCATGGTATCCATGTTACTCTGGAGTCCACAGAGCCATCCATGCTGGATCAGATTCGATGTCTTCAAAGTTCTCACTATCTTCTGCGTTCGACGGCGACACCGGGTCAGCGGAAACTTCTTTAACTGCTTGGTCTTCCGAGGAAGCGGCGTTAGCGATGTGCGACGCGCGCGAGGAGTCCTGTCGAGACGGTGCCGGCTTCGGCGTACCTGGATTGTTAGCCAGTTGTTCGATGTCGACAGCACTGTCTTCAGGCGCGTTTATCGCTGCAGTCGTATCCTGTTCAGGAGATTCCGTCATTAGCGAACGGTCTCCGGCCGGAGGGTCGGTAGTATCACCAGTTCTGGTATCTCCGCGCGGAGCAACACCATTATCAGCCAACGTGGCATCCGTTCCATTACTTGGAGAACCGTGCGACGCCGGAACATCGTTAGCGATCTGATCAGCATCACCCTCCCCCTCCTTAGGCGGAGCCACGGGTTCCGTCAGGATATGGGTGGGTGGGTTAGCTCGAGTACAGTCCCTCGAAACTTCTCGAGTATCAGTGGTATTATGTCGTATTTGAGAGTAACCTTCCAAAGTTAGATCAGTTAAACCTCGATCTGGATGCGGAAGAACAGCAGGTCGCTGCGTAGCCACGTCCGTAGAAGCGAGTTCCTCCGGTGTAGGATCACCTGAAGCGATAGGCCCAGTAGACAACTCCACGTTTGGATTAGGCGCGAGCGTAACGCGGTCGCCGGACATCCGTTCATACTGGTTGTCAATGTCGAGTACGACAGTGTCGGGAGCGATTTCAACAACTCGATATGGACCGTCCGTAATCGGAGACAGCTTATGAAGCCGTTCCTTTTCAGGATTATAGTGTTCTTTGCGTACGAACACGTAGTCATCCTTACGGATTGTAGGTAGCGGACGTCAATTCGCTTATCGAAGTTACGCTTGTAGGCAAGTTGCGCCTTATCCATGGCCTTCCGGGCAGCCAGTACCATCTTCGTTGACCAAGATTTCCAGGCATGCCTGTACTTCCCCGGCGACGGGTACGTAGACAGCGTCGGTTCAGCTTCGATTGCAACCGGCGGCGGTCTTCTCGATAAAACCAACTCGAATGATGATAACGAGGTAACCCGATGAACCTGGGTGTTGTACGCGTAAGTAATCGCCTCGGTGTACAGGTCCCAATTCTTGGGGTGATCCGCAACATAGCATCGTAATGCGTTCAGCATTGTTCGGTTAAACCTTTCAACCTGCCGATTACTCTGGGGATGATAAGTTGTCGTGAACAAGTTCTTGATATCCAAGATTCTGCAGACGTCCTGAAAGAACTTCGCAGTGAATTACGGTTCATTATCTGATAACAGATGAACGGGTGGTCCGTATGAAAAGACCCAATGCGTGACGAACGCCTCCGCGACCACGCGAGCAGTGATACGCTTCAAAGGAACTGTCCGTACCAGCTTTGAAAACCTGTCCGTGATAACCAGGAGCAAGCGGTTCCCTCGAGCAGTCTTGATCAATTCACCAAGGATATCGATAGCGATGAACTCCAAGGGAGCGCGAGCTGGAAACAGCGACAACTTCTTAGAATACCGTCGAAGTCTGACGTTGTTTCGCGCGCATTCCGTACACGAACGGCGCACTGCATAGCAGTCGAACGCCATCGCTGGCCAATAGAAATCTCTTCGGAGAGTCAGATAGAGTTTCCTGCCCCCAGGGTGTGCGCCTACTTTGACGTAGTGTGAGAGATGCAACACCCGTTGTTGTAAAGAGTGGGGAACCACAATTTGTGGGTTAGATTCAACCATCCTGACAAGGAATCCCCTGTCGTTAATCAAAAAGGGTATCTTGAATCCTCCGTTGAGTCGACCACAAATCTGCGTACAGAAGGAATCCACTTTCTGTTCACGGATTAACTCTTCTGGAGTAATGGGTACAAATGAACCAGACGGTGGTTCAGCCGGTTCTGCGGCGAGGATGTCGTCACATACGTCATCCGTAATGTACTCGACTCCATCCACGAGGTCTTCCACCATGAAACAGGTTATGTCCAGGTCATCGACCCGCTCTGCTTCACCAGATGTCCCGAGTCGGGAGAGCGCATCGGCCTGAGTGTTCAGGGTTCCCTTCTTGTAGCGTACATCGAAATCGAATTCCGAGAGTGGGAGGTGCCAGCGCATGAGGCGGCCCGAAGGTTCGGATATCTCCATAAGCCAACGGAGTGACGAATGGTCGGTATGTACCACGAAATGGATTCCCATGAGATAGGGTCTCAACGTTGATAATGCCCAAACAACGGCAAGACACTCTTTCTCAGAGACCGAGTAATTACGCTCGTGCACGTTCAAGGAACGAGACCAATATCCAATTGGATGTCGCTCGCCATCTTCCGAGGTTTGAAACAGTGCACGACCGACCTGGTTGTTACTGGCATGTCACAGTGTCAACTTCAAATGGTAAACCCGGTTTGGGTAAAGCCAGTACAGGCAGAGACGTAACAGCCTCTACAAGAGACGAAAAGGCGGACGCTTCCGCGTCGCCAAAAGGTTCCAGTTTGACTGGTTGTCCTTTTCTGAGGAGAGCGTTGAGAGGTGCCGCAACATCTGCGAATTTCGGAACGAACGGACGGTAAACGTTGCACAACCCGAGAAATGATGGGAGCTCCGTTTGAGTTGTCGAATGACGAGCTTCCTTCAGCGATTTCACCCTTACCTCATCGAGTAAAAGCATCCCAGAACGGAGGATATGTCCCAAGTATTTCACCGAGTCGGTAAAGAACTCACACTTCTTGAGTTTAAGCGTTATACCCGCGTCTCACAATACGTGCATTACCTCCCGCACATGGGATAGATGCTCATCCAGACTATTGGAGAAGACAATTATGTCTTCGAAATACACCAGGCACGTACGCCACTTGAATCTCGCTAAGAGAATGTCGATCGTACGCTGAAAAGTTGCCGGCGCATTCGTTAGACCAAAAGGCATCCGATTAAACCGGAAAAGCCCCTGATGACAGACGAAAGCCGTTTTATCCCGGTCTTTCTTCCGTATTGGAACTTGCCAGTATCCTCATTTGGCGTCAAGGGCGGTAAACACCGAGGCACTCCCAAGAGAGTCAATGTACTCGTCCATCCGAGGAATCGGATAAACGTCTTTGATGATCACTGCGTTCAGTCATCTGTAGTCGATACAGAATCCCCACGAACCATCCAGCTTCGGGACCAATACGACTGAGGACGCCCATGAAGACTGGGCGGGCTCAATGACACCTGCTTGCAGCATTTTCTCAACTTGAGATTTTTCTTCTTCCCGAGCGGTCGGGTCTGCCAGATATGGGTGTTGTGAAATAGGCCGTGTGCCTGGTAGAAGATCAATACGGTGTTCCGTGACCCCTATGGTGCCAAGGTAACCATCCCACATGGGAGTAAACTCCCTGAGCATATCCCTCAGTTTCTCCCGATGAGTTCCGAGGGCATGGCTCAAGTCCAATTTCTCTAACTCCTCGACAGGATCTGTCTGCTCGCATCCCGGCGGTAGCGCCTTCTTACCCGTGGTTAACGGACGTTCGAGACCCGAATCATCGCCATTGCTTGCTGTCGCAGTATCGACTTCTTCCGAATTTCCGGATAGCTCCTTCCCCTCCTTAGGGTCTAGGACGCCGAGAACATCCGATATCGGAATTCGTGTCGACACGAGAGCCTTGAGGTGAGGCAGAACTGAGCCCAGTACCTGGTTTTTGACTAACCACTGTGTGGTTTTGCCAAAGTTGGCGACAAGTACCTTAAAAGGGACATCGGGTTCGATAGAAACGACAACGTTGGCAACTGCAAGTTGACGTTGGTTGTACAACGAGTCCGACGGTTGGACCACGTGCACTCCGTGTTGTTCGGATACACACGAGACACAGCACTGGGATTCCGGTGGAATTGCAACCGATTTCGCAGCGCGAAGCTTCCTCGAAATGGGGTCCATGTTCGTTACCTCCTGAGCGGCAGGTATTGGTACTCGCTTCTGGGTTGTCCGCTTGAGCGGTTTCCGAACAATCGGGATAGTAGAGCCATCCACCATTTCAACGGTTTTCGCTCGAGGGCGTATCGCTTCAACAAGGCGGTCGCAGAAATCACAACCGAGGATAACCGGTGCTGCGAGTGAGTCGCATACAACAAAGTCGAGCTGAACGACGTAACCGCCTAACCTCACGACGAGGGGAATGTAGCCAACCGTTCTCAACGGGTTATTGTTCGCATCCGAATTATCCAGAGAAGCACCGGAACGGACGAGAGCCCGAAATGCCGGGGCTACAATCGCCGAATTGATTAAGTTAGGGGCGGCACCTGTGTCCAGGACAGACAGTTGTCGAACCATAAACTGGTTGGAAAGGCCGAGGTCGGCGTAAACCTTATAATTCCTCTTGGCCATAACCAAGACTCCATCCGGGATACGGAGATTACGGGAACGTATCCATAGACGACGCAAAACAGCGAGCTGTTTAGAGTCTGCGTCTGCAGCCTCTCTCCTTGTCAGGATTCGGACTGGGGAGCGAAGCTTCGGCGCCTCGGGCGTCGTCAACTTCGGCTCAGAAGACGACCCTCCCGTACGGAAGACTCCCAAACTTAGTTTTTCGAAACGAAGGTCGCCGGATTCGGCAAATTATCTCCGTTCCTGGATCCAGGTGGACCCTCTCGTGCGGGTGCGCGCGCTTCAACCTGTTCCTCAGGGTTTCGAGCTTCTTCGGTCTTCTTGTCTTTCCCTGTATCAGGGCCGCCTAGAAACGCCTTCATGAATTCATATGAGGCACTCGGAACATGAGATTTCTCAGCAGGCGTGAGCGACTCGTACTGCACGAGGATACTCGACATCTCCCGAGCGGGCAACATACACGCAGGTGATATGTGACCGTGTCGGTAACAGAAATGACAGATGGTCGACGTCGACTTCTCGGGTAACCGATAACCATCGTCACGACGCTGTGGAGCGGTGCCTACCCAACCGGGGCGGTAAAAACGAGAACCGTTGGACGCATGATCAAGCGGTGCCGCGGGTACGCGATCTCTTCCTGCATACAGAGCAGGGTCACTCTCAGGGGTATCAACCTATGATGACGGTAACTCTGACGTTCCGAATGAGTCCGGATTGCTTCCTACAAAGTGCACATGATCTATATCCGGCTTCACGGAGTTTCCATTCAGCATGGATGAAGATAAAACTGACCCTTCGGCGAACAACGCCTTAGACCGGCGCCTCCGTTTTTGTCACGCACAAAGCGTTTCACCCTCTGCCTGGGCATACTGGACGAGCTCCAGGTAAGTGATTCGACGCTTTTCTTCACGGTGACGAGCCACCAAAGCCCGTATCGCGGGGTCAAGTCCATCCACGAACATCGTGCATCTCTCTTTAGCAGAGTACACATTTCCACAGCGATGAAACGCTTTATTCAAACGAGTTGAATATACCGTTTCGGTTTCAGCAAGCTTCTGCTTGGTGCCCAGTGCGCATTGTCACCTAGCCAAATATGGCCGAAAATGGGCCGTTAATGTGACGATAAACTGCCTTAATTTCGTGCCCGAAAAAAGGACAAACTGTGTTCATAAAATGGCCGATATTATGCCGCTTAGCGTAGGACGAAATAGTGCCAACTAGAGCAGGGCAAGGTTGGTACGGTATATGGTCGAACGTCTGTGTTCTGCAAAGTGGAATATAGTCTGTTCGCTTTGGAAACTAAGCTAGTTTTTGGGCTATTTGGGGCGCGCGAGGGGGTGGCAGAGGCTGGCACTCAAAAAATTATGAAATTTTGGAATATTGAATTCCATCTCGCGCAGTTTAATTCTTGGGTCTCTTAGTTTTTGTAGAGGTTCTACTTCGCCGCACCACCCCATCCACTCTTTTCCGCGACCCTCTCTCAAATCTGCGCTCGTGCTAGTTTGCGTTTCCATTTTCTCCCAAGTGGCGATGCAAGTCGCAACTCATCTCATGTCAACCACCCTGCTATTCATTCTCATCTATCATGGCTCCCCACCTTAGAATTCTAGAAGCAAATTTTATTTACTTTGCGCTCTTTGCCGCGAGAAGAGACCCGCCGACTGCACCTATCACTCGCTGTCGCCTACCGATTTCGTCGTGCGTCCCGCCGCTTCCAGGTACAGCCCGACCATGTACTCACGGCACATCGCCGGTGCCGTCTTCGCGCCCTCCGCCTCCCGCGCGTTGGACGCCACAACCATTGGCAGCGCGCTCATCACACCCCAGAACAGTTTCATCCTCTCGCCAAACTAGCCCTGTTGGAGATGATGCCTTTCGTGTCGGTACTGTTCCCGCAGCAGCGTCAGGCTCGGCTTCATTGCCACCAACTCGCAGTTGCTCCATCGCGCGATGTACGCAGTCATCACTCCCGTGTCGGTTACCCCGTAAACATCCGCACGGCATCCACCACAGAAGCTTGGGAACGCTTCCTTCATCTTCCTGAATGATACAGATCCACTTTCGTCCTTTATTTCAGTCCTAACCTCTTCGAATGCACCTGCTGCCACGATTTCGGAGGACACGATGCCGACGCATAGAGAGAAGCTGGAGAAAGCGCGAAAATACGTTCAGTTAGAGCAGATTCGGAAGAGAAGTAACCTCCAACGGTCCTGAACGATTTAGTGAAGGTACGTATCATAATATCAATACTACGCGTATCTACACTATCATAGTGATGATGCCCCGAAACACCTCGTTTGGTCGGTCCAAGGGCGCCAATGGAATTCGCCTCATCCACGTATAAGCAGGCATCATTCTTATTTTTGACTGCGACAACCTGGCAAAGATTGCACATCTGACCTTCCACTGAGTACATACTCTCGACAACCGTCATGATTCGTTTCCACAGAGGGCTCTTGTCAGGGTATCCCGTAGCAATGCCAACAAGAATATTACTTTCCTACGATTCTGCCAAATTATGTTCAAACACGCGAATCCTGGCGCCGAATGAGCGACCGTCGACCATGACAGACGCGTCATTCATCAGGCCGGAGATGGCGAGATCGCCCCTACCCACAATAGCTGGGATGATCTGCCAGTTGGTGGTAAGGACGGTGCCAACCACGATGGCATCTTTCTTACCAAAATCTTTGGCGACCGTGCGCTCCAGGTTGCGTACAAGCTCAGAGCGCCCCGTAGACACAGACACATTGCACGAAGCGACACCACACTGATCTAAGACATCGGTGACGTACGAGTGAACACTTTCAAGAACCTCAGCATACCCCAGGTAATTGCACCTGCCCAAGTTACGAAACCTCGTAACCCTGGCAGTAGGGTCCGGAGACATGGAAGAATGCTCGGCCGCGGGAGTGACATCGGCCTGAATGGGTGTGTACGCTGGATGAACCAACCAACCAACGGGGCATCATGCGTGCTCCTTAGCTCTCTTCAAGACTTCGCCCATATGAACATCAATTTCGGGCTATAAATGGCCGATTAGTGGCCGTAATTATTTCCAAAATAGATTTAATTGGCCGTATAATGGGCGTGTACAGTACAGTGGCCATTTGGATGCCTTGCCGTATTGTATTCTATGGATCGTTATTGGTACAAAATGTAGCAGCAGAGATAATGATGACGAAATATGGTCTCCATTGGACCCAGATCATACGACGCAATTATGATTTGGACCAGTTCCACGTCATTTATTTCTATTTCGCTACTCTTCTCAGCTCACGTCCTGGCGCGCCTGCTACCGGCGCTGGTCACAACGCTCTCTACGCCGTCCGCTGCCGCGTGCGGTGGGTGCCTGCACCAAAGGCGCGCCGCTCCTCCGCGACGCGCTACGCGCCATCGGCTACACCGCGCTGTTCTACCTAGCGCTGCGCATCCCGTCGCTGCTGCTGGCCGACCCCACAGCCGCCCCGCGCTTCTCCTCCAGCGCGAGCGCGCTGGCGCCCCCGCCGCCCGTGCCCACCGCCGCCGAGTAGGCGCTCGTCACGCTGTCGCTTTTCGTGTCGCTGAGCACGCGCGACTCGTCGCCATTTCGCGCCGCCGCGCTGGGCGCGCTCATGCCCGCCATGCTCGACGCGCGCCCGCTGTGAGAGCCGGCGTGCGCCACCGCCGTACACTGGGCTGAAGACATCTTCTCCTTAGCTGACACGCACGCGCGCCTTATCGAAGTCCTCGCCGCCTCCAACGCCAGCCCAAGCGTCATGCAACTCGCCGCTGCCGGGATGCGCCGGCGCAAACTCGCGCGCCACGCCGCGCTAGCGCGCGTGAGCCACCCCCGCCGCTTGCGCCCATTATCGCAGTGTACGGAGCGCATTGCGAGCGCCACTAGCCGCGTAGCTGCTCCGTGGCAGCATATCTGCTGTTTGCGCTGCGCTACCTAGTGCAGCAGCTCGCGCCGGCACGCCGGTTGCAGCTGCTGCCCGCCGCCAATCTGCACGTGCTGTTGCGCGCCGACGCGGACGCGTTGCACGCGCTGCGAGCCGCGCTGAGCACCGCGCAGCAGCGGCTGCTGCAGCCGCGCTGGCGGTGGTGCTGCTGGCTTCGAACGCGCCCTCGCTGGGCGAGCAGGTGGCACGCGCGCTACGGCATGAGCTGCAAGACTTGTTCTCGCTCATTGCCCCCCAGTCTGCCTTGGGAGATGTATTTGTGCGCTTCTCGTCGCCGTCTGCTGCGACGCGCTCTCCAATATCGTATACTTCCCCCCAAGGGTCAGCAAGATATTGTTGGAAACCTCGTCCGGTCTCTGACCGCCGGCGAGCGGGCTGCGGTGATCGTCCCGGGCAATCAAGGAGTGTTTCTCGAGTTCAGCGGCGTGGAAGTGGAATCAAAAACGGCTGGCGCGCGCTCTGGTACCAACGAGAAGCTCTGTAGTCCGGCTCAAGACATGGGTCAACCTGGAACAGTCGCAAGCGCGCAGCATTGGCAGTTCCCTCTTGAATAATGATATCGCCGCCGAACAGCTTCGACTGCACGTGAAGAGTCTTTTGCTGCGCTTGTATGTGTACTGCCATCACCCGATATAGAGCGTTCGCATTGCTATGCGCTCAATTATATCCGCGGTGGTCAAGGCTTCTGGTCACGGCTCAGTGGCCGAGGCGATCAAGGCGAACTTGCTTGCAGTGACGGACCACTGCATCAAGTCAATCGTTTCCCGGCAATGGCGTTCGCGAGAAGCGGGGTGCGCCGCGCTTCGCGACGTTCTTGCCTCCCGCACATGGGAGGAGGTGAAGGACTCTTTAAAGGATTTCTGGTACTACACACTGAGGGCTATGGATGATATGAAGGAAAGTGTGCGAAAGAGTGCTCAAGGCACTGGAAGGGCACTCTCGGAACTTTCGATATATCTACGTAATCCAAACTATTTGGGTGAAGAGGAATCGGCTCAAGCCGTTGACGTTGTACTGTCTGTGCTTATGACGTCCTTCACACACAGGGCCGAGGAGGTGAGAGCGCTCGTGTCAAAGACTCTGTCCGAGATCACACGACATGGAGGAACGGCCTTGCGGTCGTCTGTGCCGGATTTGATCGCGAATCTGTTGGACGTTGCGACAGAGCTCGAGCCGCAAATCTTAAACTACGCGGAGTATCATGTAGCCTCACCGGAGGAGCTGCAAAACGCTCTGGTCACTGCATCGAGTATGTCCTCGTCCTCTTTGATCGAGTCGATTGAAAGGCTCATAGGGCAAGTTGACGAGACAATCGCGGCGGAGGTGTTCCGAATCTGGCACGATTGGCTCGCGTAGGAGTGGGAATTCCTACGCGTGCAGCGACGGCAAGGTTGATGTCGAGCGTTCTGCAATCCAGAGCAGTGGGCATGGAAACATATGCTGCAAAGCTGCAGTTTTCAGCGGCAAGCGCTGCGGGCATGGAGCGCAACGCAATGCTTCGAAAGGCATGGTGCAAGGCCGCTGGCAGAGGTTCAAAGTTGTGCCGCGTCGATGAAGTTGCAAAGTATTGCAAACAAAATTAGCAAGAAGGCCACATCGGAGTATCCTCGGGATCGCGCGCTTGCCTCGTCTCTCGCTGCTGGGTTGTGTCGGATGGCGCCCGATACGACCCAGCAGCACGCAAGCTCTATACGGCCCTTCGCATACATGGGGCGCCCTGAAACAGACGACGACGTAGGAGATGACAGCAAGAACTGGAAAGACGCCTGGAATAAAGGTGCGCCAAGTACTCAGGCCGGGCTTCGTTTGTACGCAAAGGCGATTGTTGAAATATGTGAGCAACGGCTATCTACTTCTGCTCAGTACCGCGTGAAAAGGAACGCCGCAGCCACGCTAGGGGACCTCACGAACGCTTCAAATGACATTGTCGATGTACAGTACATGTCGCGAAGCGCAAAAACGTTGTTAGCGGTGCTTCCAGGTCATATTTGGAAAGGACAGCATGTTGCAATTGAGGCCATTGGGTCTTTGGCAGATTTCTGTTCAAGCGCATCTTTGTGGGAGTCGTGCGGAGGGAGCGTAGCTGTTGTGCAGCCTGTGCTGTCCGAATCTGATCGAGGGAAGAAGGATTATCGAATTGCAGCAATTGATGCGGCGAGGAAGGTGCTGGTTAACACCCGAGAAACCGTTTGCATGTACGAGAAAGTCAGGGATCACTTGTCAGAGCTCGTGTCTCCAAACTCGTCGGATGTAAACGCTAGCGTACCAAATGTGTCACAGATGGTGTTGGAAACTGGGTCTGATGCAGATGCTGTTGATGCTTGGAACAAAGCGCGAAAGTCGCAAAAGCTATTGTGCAAAGCAGCGATTCAGTGCCTGCAATCTTCAATCACAGGGGTGGCGGGCGTTGAGAAGCTAGAAGAACACGTACTTAATTTGCTGTGTGTGTTTGAAGAACTGATGCAGAACGATTGGGACATTCGACTAACTGTACTTCAAGCCATTGAGAAGTTGTCCGAACGTTTCTCCAAACATGAACTGCAATTTAGAAACTCCCTGGAGCGCACTGAGGCATTGATTAAACGATTAGTAAACCTCAGCAAAAACGGCATTCACGAACCCAAGTATAAAGTGCTAAGAAATAGTGGGTTAACAATTCTTGATCACTTGGTCAACGTTTCCAAGGATTCTACGGCAATGAAGGGTGTGATTGTAGAGGACACGCTAATTGCGATCCAGAGGTCTCGGAACGAAGATTCCGAGCCTTGGGTGCGATCCGTTGCAATTAAACTATGCACGGCGTTGGCATTTCGTGATCATAGTTTAGGCTGGGGCTTTTGAGGTTGAAAAGTAGAGCTTAGGCAGTTAGGCAAAGAGGTTCGGCTAATCTGTGTGTTTACGTATCTACCTGGTGACCGTCCAACGACTATGAATAACTCAATCGCGCGCCACTCACTTGGAAGCGCGGTCCCTTTTAGCTCATTCTAGGTAATCCAAGTAAGCTTTGAACGCAACTGAAGCTAGTTGTAATCGCTTTACATGCGTGCGGTGTACGCGTCGGTAGTTACTCGTTGGGGGATGCTGTGCTTGAGACCTTGGGTGAGCACCAGACGCATGTGTTCCATCTGTTCATGCCGAATGAAAGCGCGTTAACTCTGCATCATCACCCGGGGTGCATGTGTATAAAAGAAGAACAGAAAGCTAATGGTCTGAACTCGGAACCGGCGACCACATTCTGATGACGACGATAGAGTGCATCAGTGACGGCTTTTCAGGATAATCTTGTTTCCCTCGACGTGCCAATGATGTCGCCCAAAGGCTGGCAGTAAGATTTTCTCGTGGTGTTAGACCATTCGATGCACTTTCCGCACGGCCAACGACATCTTATTGACATGGTATACGCCAACTCTCAAAAGCGCTTGAATGATTACGAACATGATAAGGGTACCACTTCCGCCAGGAGACTGCTCGGTGATGCTCTCGTGATGATCCACGAACTCCTCGTTCAGATCATCATGCGAATCAGAAATGTTATGCGTCTTCTACTTAAGCGCACGCCGCGAGTTATGAAGGCCTTGCAACTGGCTAGAAAACCTGCCCGAAGCACGCGACAAGTCGCCTGCAGTAGCCTTAAGAGGTTTCAAAACGGCCACCAACTGCCACATGTCGCCCTTTTGTTTCTCCATCTCGCGAATGAGTTGCGCAATGATTTGGCGCACACCCTCCAGTCGAAGCTTTCTTTCTTGCGCATTCTCGTCGCCGAGGCCCTTGAAAATGGACGTCATAGAGTTGTACACCTCGTACACCTGCAGGTCTGAAGAGCCTGAGATCGACGAGGTGGCGTCCTCTCTGCGGTGCATGCGCGCGGTAGGGTTCAGATCGGTGCGATGCGGAGGCGGAGCAGGGGCGGTGCTGTCATTGCTACACCACTGGAGCTACCATTGAAAGCCGGCGGCACGTAGCCGCGCGAATTATCGCTCTGCTGCTGTTGTTGATGCTGTTTCCGCTGTTGTTGCTGTCACTGACCACGGTGGTCGGTCCGTAGTTCCGGAAGCAGAACCGGCGCCATACTGCTGCGAATAGTAGTCGGATCGATAAGTGTGGGCAACCTGAGCGGATTCATGAATTAAGACGGCGTCATGGACCTCATGATTGGCAAAGAAATGGCCGGTCTCAGCAGGTAGTGCGAGGAAGCCACCACCAGAGAATGGCAGCTGCACACCCCAAACCTTGAAGCACGTATGCCAGCGTTGTGGGGCGCGTGGGTTCATAGCGACGCCCACGTGAAGATTGCCACCGAGCAGCTGGACTTACACGCGAATCGGGTGGTTCATCTCAAGCGAGCAGCCCTCAAAAAGCTTGGTATCCGCGCCATCGGTGTCAGGCTTTCATTGCTTGGTTCCGTCCGACACATAAACGTACATATGGGCCACATTTCGCGTTCGAGAGTTGGAAAAGGTGTCGATAATGATGCCAAGCCCCACAAATATATGCGCAATACCCATGGCATAGCCTAACCTCGGGCGGTCCCACAAAAAGAAGAAGTCCATACCATTGGCAGGGTCATGCGAATCGCGCACGGTATCTAACTCCACGTCGAAGTAGCCGTTGAAGTTTTGCGTATCGGTGGCAATGTCGTTGTAGAACAGCGCTTAATTTGACTGGCTCGCCGACATGAGGAGGACCACGTCGCGACCGGTGCGGCTGCGCGTGATCATGGTCGTGCCCAGCTGAAACCCGTCGGAGACGGGGTCACCGGCGGCGATGGGCCTCGTTCGGGTGCCGAAAGAAGAGGTCCGGGCCTCCCGCGCCCAGGTAGAGAAACTGGAATAGCTGCGGGTTTTGCTGCTGTCACTACAGCAGCGACGGCAACGCGAGGGCTCTGGCAGCCAGCAGTAGCAGCACGCAAATCGGCGCGAGACGCGGCGTCGACGACGACTCACGGCGGGATGGCGGCGACGGTGAACGAGTGGCGCGCGCGAAAGTTCGGGAGGCTGGAAGCGAGGTCCGTGAGCGAACGGAGGGCGTGGTTTACGGGCGGTATGGCAGGGTGCCAGTGATGACGGGCAACGGCAGCGATCCCCACGCGGAAGTGCACGCGGGGTGGAGCGCGAAGGAGCCTAGTGCAATTGTACTGCACGTACAGCGCGCATAAAATGACTGAAGCGCGCAACATGCGCACATTGGAAGGCGTCGCGCGCCACGTCACATCGACGACGCACAGCTCTGCGGCGCGAGACAGCCGCGCGCGGAGTGCGCCGCGCACGGGAATGCGCGCCCTCGCGCGCGTCAGCGAGGCACTTCAGCTCGAACAGCATGCGCTACGTTTTGGCTGGCGTTGCGTGCGGTGTGTGTTTTAGGAGGTCTGTGGACGCTACCAGAATGAGGCGAAAACGTGCCCGCGGGTGGATGGGGTCGGTCGTATTAGGGTAGGTACCCTAACACGACCGGACCCCCCCGCCCGCGGGCATAAAATCGTACATTTTTCAAAAAATCGGCCAAAACGTGCCCGCGGGCGGGGGGTCCGGTCGTGTTAGGGTACCTACCCTAACACGACCGACCCCCCCCGCCCGCAGGCATGAAAAAGCACATTTTTTAGAAAACCGGCCAAAACGTGCCCGCGGACGGGGGGGTCCGGTTGTGTTAGGGTAGCCACCCTAACCCAACCGACCCCCCCCCCACGCCCACGCGCACGTTCTGGCCATATTTTGGCACCATGCAGAGACCTCCCAAAACACCTTCCTCCACACTTCCCGCACTCATTACGGTGCACCTGCCCGCCAACACGTGAACGCTGCTGGCCACGTGGATTGGCGGGAGGTAAAAGAGCTGTATATACAACGCCGGCTATACATCAATGAGAGTATATCTCGAGTATTATAAGCTCTTAAAAAGCACAATTCGAGAGCGCAGTGATTACTCGCATAAGTCTAAATCCACTACAACCACCTGTTCACAGACAAATTTTTAAACCGTTTTGCAGCGTTTCCAAACCTCCCAAAACACAGTTTGATGCATTACTCACAGTTTTTTGTTGCAAGCACAATATACATTCATTAGACAAGACTCAACTAGTTTTCGTATCCAAATGATGCTCATCTAGTAAAAAAAACTCACGACCATGTGTTTGCTACAAGTTGTGTACTTATTGACAAACTACACTATTTACACTGCTCAGAGCAGCACGGTGACGAACTACGAAAGCGCCTCAACACTCTCACGCACGAAAGTGGTAATGCGCCGGGATGAGCTGCAGACAAACAGAGTGATGACAGTAGGTAGCTACTTAAAATACTCGCCACTCTTGTTTTCGGTGAAGATACAAATTCACCGATGATGTAGATGAGGTAATATCGTCTAGCATGAGCCCATCGGCTCTGGCTTTTTACGCTAATATCGAAATTTAATTGGTTCGTTCTGACGGGCTGGTAAACAGCAAAGAAGGCCTTCAACGATCATAGAATCCCTGAATTATAGTGGTAGTGGATTTCTCTGCGGAACACTAAAAGAACCAAATGGAGTTTTGATCAGCTAACTACTACATGATCCTCACAGGTTTAGAGAACGGGGGCTGTAGCAGCTCCTATATGCTAAATTCATTCAGTATAAAAATCTATGGAAGAAAAACGCAACCAGAGTGGTAGTTGAAAGCAAAACATATGGTAGTTATGAAAACCCTTCAGCCCGGCATGCTTGGGCTTGTAGCACATGACAATAGTTCCAATATTGAACTCCTATCGCTTCGCCTCTCGGTAACAAGGCCTGTCAGCAACAATACAAGAGAAGATATAAATCGGCGTGTTGTGGAGATACGGTAAAATGCTGCCAAAGGTGTTAGTTCTTCTTCTGTTAAGAGCCGTTATAAAACTTCAGAGTTCCACTTCCAGAGCTATGAATTGCTGCCGACTACGTTGTCGAGCAGCATTTGGAGGCTTCAATCTGCCACCGAAGAGACGAAATAGAGCTTTCATTACATCATGGCCCACTAATGCACCTATAATTATTCCAAGCAACGTCCGAGTACTGAGAGAAAATTTTTCTGATTGGGGCCGTGTCCTGCGCTCCCCATCAGATTTCAAAGAATTCCATCATGAAAGGAAAAATATGTCAATGTCTTTGTATGCTTTGGCCTCCATCATTCAAAGGAGATCTGCCTTGGTGAAGGTTCCATTCAGTAACCTGCCTTTCTTCGTCGTGGACAAATCTAAAGGCAAACTTCTGACAGAAAAGTTGCATTGCATGGAAGATAGATTTGCGTTTGTAAAGTTCTGGATTTGAGTACGTATCGTTCGAAATGAACGTGACGCGGATCATCCGCTCTAAGCACTGCAATAGAAACATGATGATTCTATTGCAGTGCTTAGGGTCTCTGACTACAGTCTCTCGATTTCTGGAATATTAATCAGTTTCAATATGCCGAGATGCAAGTTGCGTAACTGTTCGAAGCGAGCTCTCCTTGTTTCGAACAGACTGCATAGAAATAACCCCTGGATGAATCTTACGGTCAAGGCGATTTTGATGGACGAGAGAATGAGAGATATGGAATTGGAACGCATGAAAATATCCGACTTGGATCTCGTCTCCCTGTACGACGTAAGTTTTTTCTCCTTCGCCTTTCTTTGCATATTCGAGAATAACTGAGTATGTCTTTCTGACGCTTTTAGTGTGGTTTTGGGAGAGTCCAGTGAATGACGTAAGAACATTACCGCCTAAAGATGAGGGAGGGGCTTTGCATCTATGACAAGGGCTTTCCGTTTGGCTCCTATGAAGAGTAGACAGAATGTACTTAGCCTCAGAATATCCGCACAAAAACTTGCTGAGGATGGCACACTCGATATACTGCGTCTTCGCCGATGAACTGAAAACCTTTCTGCATTAGATGTATAATTTGCTACAGGACTTGACGAAGAGATTCTTGAAGGATGTGCATCCTGGAATCGCGTAGAGACTTGCTAGAAACGAATGGCATTGCGTCTGCTTCAGATGCGAAAACCTGTACCAGTGTTGTAGGAAAGTATGCCACTACTGTGAGGTCATCACGGATGCGCTTACGGCGTAGCTCGTCGGAGAAGTTGAGAAATATGAGGTGAAGAGTACAGGCGGTAACCGATGTTTGCTTTAGAGTTGTTGAAGACTTATCGGTGTATACATGCAGAATACCTACGAAAGATTCACTGTAACTTATTTCTTGGGAGTACCACACTATTCTACTATCCAAAGAGCCCATGACCATTTCCTTAAGTTTCGAGGTGGCGTCTCTTGCGAGAGAGCCGGACATGGGGTGAGATATTTTCGTGGAGTGGGTCTGAGGTATAGGGTGGAAGAATGTGTTTTCGTTGTTAGCCAACTGGAGCTGTTTCACAAGTGTCTGAACGGGGTCTCTCGTGTAGAGGGTGGCGCTGAACTTACATCCTTCTGGCGAGACAGTTCTTCGATTGAAACCGTCTTTTGAGGCGTATCGTTCGAAAATGGCGTTCTTCAGTTCTGTACAGCGCTTAGAACTTGTTATGGTCTCGTTGAATCGCTTTTGCGAGAATCGCGGGTCCCGAAGTAGCCCAATTAGCTCGTCTGCTTCACGATGACCAAGGTTGGAAGCTACTGAAGCCAGACAAACCGTGAGATAATCCATATGCAAATCACCGAGGGCCTCCTCAGAAGGCACTGGGCGGGACTGCTTCCGTGTTCTCGCTCTAATGCCGCGGGACCCGGGGAAGGAGAAACACAATGCGAAGTGTCCGGAATGAGAGGGGCGCACGGAGTGGGGTCGACGATGTCCTCGGACACCGGAGGCTCGGGAAGGCGACAAGGGGCAGTGACCGTTTCGGAAGATGCGGGCGCGGGCGCGGAAAGCTTGAGACGCTTGCTTCTCCGAATGGGCCGCCTATTTCATCTTCCAGCGCTGCTTTCAGACGAAACGGGCAACGGTTAACATGCTGTTGAAGAGATAGACTCCTCGGCGAGTAACGAACGGGCACCCACGCTTCTTATGTGTACAGTAGTAGATCATGGGAAGAAGAAATGAAGGAGAACGACGACAAAGACGGCAAAGAAGGTCATGGAGGGAGAAGGAGGTCAGGCGACAGTCAAGATCGACGTCAAGCTGAGAATGGAGAATATATTTGAGTTTAAATCACGTGCTTTCGTTCAAAAAGGAACGTAGGTACACGTCGACCTCAACACAAGGGTGTACTTCTCGTATTATCTACCACTGGTTATAAACCTGAGGTTTCGCAACGTTGTACGCTGTACACCTGTCCAATCTCGCACAGAAAAATAAATCTCTTCCCTCCGCCGCCGCCGCCGCGCCTCCGCGTCCGACCTATCGTTACCGTCGTGATCCGTGCCATCCACATCCTCGCGTTCTACTCCGCCGGAGTAGAACGCGAGGATGTGGATGGCACGGATCACGAGCGGCGCTCCGTCGTACCTTTCTCCGCCCTCGCACTCGCTACGAAGTAGAGTCGGGGAAGAGAATGAGGTACGCTTCATGTCCGCCTAATGGACGCCTCCATAAAGCGGACATCATCCGTATCTCACGGATGTATTCCGTAGTCTTTCCGTGCAATCTTTCGTACTGCTTCCATATCTTCTACGTATCTTTGTTCTAAACTAACCAATCCTCACCACGTCTCTTCGCCGCTCTGCGACATGTACAATGGCAGGAAATAAAGCTTTGGGTTACTTTTTCGCGAGTTACTAGCGTCCCTCGACTTCTCTA
>VCMS01000189.1:0-24713 GCA_022539475.1 Gracilaria domingensis | reverse complement strand
CAACAGTATCCATGCGTTGCAGGGTATCATTCCGCAGAAGGTATCGTGTAATGTGCACCTTAATGGAAACTGAACCTAGACTTCGCGAAATACCGTTCAGGTAGCCCTCGACTAAAGAACTAGCACGAGTGGAAAACCCACCAGTATTTACTGCACAGCGATTCTGGACGACCCAAGCAATTATCTTCAAAATTTGAAATAATTGATCTCGATATTTTTTCAAAATATTTACTGGACGACCCTTGCCACTTTCTGGACGACCCTCGCCAAAAACTAGCATCTGCAAGAGACAGACGATCATGGAGCGAACCCACCGTTGGGGTCACTGCCATCCTGTCGAAGGACCGGCACCTCCAGGGTTGGACGGCCCCGCTTGGGGAGGCTGACTCGCGAAAGCCTGCGCGCCCAATGCCAACAGCTGGCCGAGGTCGTACATATCTGGTGGAACCGGCACCCCAAGTCCGAGGAGTTGGTTGCGCATCGCTACCACGCGAGTTTCAATATTCCCCTGCGAAGGGCCCACGCCCCAACCGATAGGAGCAACTGGCGCAGCCGCCCCTCCGACAACCGGAATTCCTGCGGAAGCCGCCGACGGGCCTCCCGTTGCCGGGTCTTTCACATTGTCATCCACCATTGGAACGTCCTCCTCTGCTACGGAGTAATAGTTGTCGGAAAACATGAACCCCAATAGGGTGATCGCTCGGAACCACTCGAGGAAGTCCGCGTAGGACGAGAGCCCGCTCCTTCGGGACGGTAACTCCCTCCCAGGGATCGTAATACACGAAGTCACCGGCACCCGGATGTCTTCGCCCTGGCGAACGGTCGTAGTGCGAACGAGTGCCCCTGGGGACGTTTTCCGCCGGAACGGTACTCCAATCAATGGAATCGATGAAATCGATAAGGCTGAATACCTCGCTGACGTTGTCGTCCGAACCGAGCGCGGTGTATAAGTCTAGTGACCTAATCACATTCCGTAACCTCTGAAGCAAATACCAAACACGGTTCTGGTCGTATGCTTCCCATAGCATAAACGCGGCAACGCGAGCGGCCCATTCGGCGATGAAGAGCATCCAATACTCCGAGTGCGGGTTCGCAATCATGCGTGACCCCACATAGGAGATGCAGGGAGGCGATTCCGGGAAACACCCGCGTGGTACCTCATAGTCAGCCCATCACGATGGGAGTGGAGCGAATCCATCCGCTAGTGCGTCCGGACGCAAACGTTCAACCTCCATGTTCTGGTGTGGAATCAGATACCCGAACCAGGATCACCACTTGCGTTCGTTTCGCAATCGGTCGAAGAAGCTTCCCTCTCCCGAAGGGCGATGTAGATATCGGAACTCCGCTCGCAAGATAGGCCTGTTGAACAGGAGAATGTCCGCCGGCATCGACTCCGGGAAGTTTTCCGCCGCTTGGAAGTCCGCGAGGTTCGCGCCATACTTGATCCCTCCGTAAGTTTGGAACCGGGAAAGGTCGAACCCGTATGACTCGGGGATCCTCTCGGGGAACGAGGCTCGGTCCTTCCGAAAGTATGCCAATCGCGCCATAGCCGTGCCCGCTTCATCTAGCGTTTCGTATCCACGGCCGCGCCGTTTCCGTGACAACACGTGAGGTGCGACGGCCACGCGGTGTCTCCAATCCCAGGAATCCACCATATCTCGGTGCAGGCCGCCAGGCAGCATACCGTTCTCGGTGTATGAATCCATCAACGCACTGTTGCGAACCGCTGTCGGGTGAAACTAGGGCGCTGTGGAATAGGCCCAGCTTCCTCCGGTAGTCGGATCTTGAACAAGGAGCGATTCACGCGCTATCCAGCCAGCTGGAGTCGCAAGTAAGGGCACCGCCTGAGCGGAATTTCACGCCGAGAGGTCGACCGGATTCGGTGTAGAGGTGTGATGTTGACTCTGAGGCAGAGAAGCGGAGGCGAAACGGCCGAGATACCCTGTCGCAGGAGTTGCGGGACCCGAAACGTTCGGAACCCCGGCTTGGGAAGGCTGCTCGTCGCCCTGGTGAGGGTTCATCGAATCGTCGATCGCAGAAGAAACTTCAAGTACTGAATCGTCTGAGTGCA
This sequence comes from Gracilaria domingensis, assembly GCA_022539475.1. Taxonomy (NCBI): domain Eukaryota; phylum Rhodophyta; class Florideophyceae; order Gracilariales; family Gracilariaceae; genus Gracilaria; species Gracilaria domingensis. The sequence continues at coordinate 22,642 of VCMS01000189.1, read as the reverse complement.
GAGAAGCTGAGTGCGCTTGCGCGTGTGTCTCTTTGTGAGGAGGAACCGGAATCTCGGATATGTCCATGGTTGATCACGCTTATATACTCGCTCGTTGATGACTCTCCGCTTGCAAACCGGATGTTTCCTGCGCTAAGGAGGGGGACATGTAGAGCAAAACGTGCTCGCCCGGTACACGGGGAAGGATTTCATAAACCCCTGGTAAAGATGGTTCCGGGTACTCGGAAGGTATGAGTATTGGCCCACGGATGGGATGCTTTCGGCAGTATTGAGGTACGGTACCCTGAGGGGTCAGCCATGACGTGGCACAGATGAGTGCTGGTCGCGTGGACGCGTGTGTAGGAATGGGTGTGTTCACACATGTCTTTTTATGATTGTCGGATATGTTACTGGCCGCTGTCGCGGGTTGTCACGTGCACCACATGTAGAGACCTGCTTAGGTGTGCAATAGATTATTTAATTTAGTTTAACTAATTTATCGGTTACGATATATGAGGTGACCTCCCGGTCACCTCCTTCTTCAGTAGAGGGTAACCGAGTTCGGCTCTAAACCAAGTTCGCCTGCGCGAAGTGTACAACTCCCTCAGAAGGGACACCGCGTACGGTAGGGACTGGATTCATCCCTCGGGATCACTCAGGCAATACTGACCATTGTGGCCTTGCCTTCGGGCTTATTTATTCCCTGTCTTCGGACTTTCTGTTTCGTTTACTGTGCAGGTGAACTGCTTTAACCAAAAGTGGTAGCATTTTCGTCTCTGTATAGAGTTGTGCCGCGTGGGCTTAATAAAAACCGTCGTCTTTCGGCGCAGGGTCTGTCGTCGCTTGCCGCACGTTCCGCCGCAGGATTATTCTCTTTTCTTCCTTCGGTTTCCCTTCCATTTCTCTCTTTTACCTAGGGCTAACACTATTGTACGGTACCTCCCTCGTCAACCATTCCGTCGCTTTTCGCCGGATTTCTGGATCAGGCCCGTTCATTCCTCAACCTCCGTAGATATATCCCGTACCACGGGCGTTCTTACACCCGCACTATTTGTGTTCGGAGGGCTCACCACTGAATTCACCTTGTCTAGAGGGCAAGGACTCAAACGCCTTGAGAGACGATCCCATGGCTGGGGTTTTGCTCTACAGATGTGACGGTCTATGCACTACCTGATTGGCATTATGGTCATATCCATGGAACCGAACTGACGGGAAGAGGAAGTACAAAGGGGGTACATGGCGAAACAGAACTGATTTAGAAGTAACGGGGGCAATCGAAGACTGAAAGGCAACTCAGGAAAAAGGGCATACAAAAAGGAAAATGATCGTATCGTAAGGAGGAATTGGGTTTCAGTTAAGAAATTCATGGATGTGTACAAACTGTTTGACTGTGACTGGACTTTTTGGCGGGAAAGAAACCAAACAGCGCATACCAAGCACTTTGGCCGAATATATCCACATAGGAGCTATCCGCAGACACATGATAACACATTGCATGCCGGAATGGCCGAAAAGTGAAATGGCGGGCAATTGTTGTCGATCGAACAGCAGAGAAAGGTGAGAATCAGGCACGTTGTGAGATCGCGCCCTTTTCTGCCAATCCACGCTGAGGCGACAGGCAAATCAAAATCATAGTCCTTCTTCCCGGTCTGTGAAATAGTTCGTGTGCGTAAACCGTGAACAGGGGCTTTGATTTGGGTAGTAGATTTGCCGGCCGGTGCAAGGCAATATTCATCCCTACATTCAGGATTCAGCACAAAAGACTTGCAACTCATCTCATGCGATATCCATTTAGTACCAGTTTTGATAAACTGTATCAGACAGAAAGGTGTCGCGATTGCAACGCACTCATTGGTAGTCGTTAATGTCGATAAATATCACTTTTCGTTCATCACTTCTTGTTCCTGGTGGGTATGAAACGAAAGGCTCTTGAATTAGTCTTCTATAAGCCACCGTCGGAGAAGGCCGTTGCATCTTGAGGCTGTTCATGCGGTGGTGACAACGGCTGTGGGCAGGTAAAGCTTAGTTCCAAGCGGCGGCGGGTTTACCAATCCAGTCCTAAAGCTGACGCGAAGGAATAGTAGTGCTAACAGTCAAGCACTCACGTGCTAATGCCTTCCGTAATAATTTGTAGTTACCGGGCAGAAGAATCTCATCCTTCTTCAGTCTTCTAACTAGAAGTTGTTACGCGTATGATTGGTTTTGTTCTGATCATTTTGCGTGAGCTATTGTGCTCCGATGCAGCAGTAAAATGCATTGAACGTGGCCGCAGAGCGATCCAGCGCGACGCGCTCAAAAGTCAGCGGCAGCGTACTAATCATGATTCGCAGCGCGCTGTGCAGCACAAGTAGCATGTCGCCGCCACTCAGGCAGAAGCACAACGTTTAGTGCTTTTGACTGCAACGCTACGGTTAAAGATAAGAACGATTGGCATCGATGATATCCTACCTCCGCGTAATTTAGCAGCAACGCACTGTTTTGGCGCTTGCTCTGCTGATTCTGCACCTGCACGCGGACCTGCGCGTGGTGGCGCGGGAAGAACGCAATAAAAAGTGCGTGTGTGACAAACAATGGGATGGCGATGACGATGATGGACACGAGTGGTTGCGAAAATTGAGATCACGGTGGACAAGGTGCGTGAAAGGCAGCGACGACGGAGAACGCGGTCAAGCGTCGGGAGGTTGCTCCTGTGTAAGCTTAGAATAAAACGAGAAGAACTGCAACGACTTGCGTCCACCGGGCAGTGACGCATGATGCTGGTTGTCATGTTAGGCTTCACTTTGTCATCTATGCGACATCAGAATTTTTGCATAGTCTCAATTATGTTCACGACAAACATGCATGCATTGTATGCGTGTTGGAAAAAACAGTAATGTTATTGGAGCAAGAAAATTTTGGAAGACAATTTTCATTGGCTTTGTACAGTCAACATTTGGACAACTGCCAATAGAACAACATTTCCTTATGTCTACTCAGCTAGACATAAGAAGCCAATCCACTTGGCAGTCTAAATGCCAATAGTTTTCGTTGCGGTCCAATCATTCTCTTAGCTTATGTCTATCTGAACATACTTAAGCTTTCAGGGCTGAAAGGGTTAAGTTGCAAACAAATATGGAGGAATCGACTAAGAATCAAATTGAAGGACGCAAGGAAAGTTCAAAATCGTTTGTCGAAAGTGATAAAACCAAGTGCTTGTTTACTGTGCTATTCACGTGGAATGTGGTTTTTCCATTTTCCCGTATCTCCCCGGTGTAAGAGCAAAGGTCTAAGAGCTTTGCGAGCATAGTATTCTATTCCAGAGGCAGGATATAAAACAATAGTTGGGCCTAATAAATGAAATTGCGTCCCGTTCTGTCAGCCCCAGTACATAAAACTTGTCACGGCGTGCAAACTAAACCAGAGGCAGTGCTGCCCGACAGCCTCACAACCAACGAAGCACACGGCGTTGCACACCCACCTGAGGGGTCGTCCTCCACCGTGATGTCTGTCGCAAACGAAGCACCAGCCACCGGCTGCGAGGAAGCACCCTCCACGAGCGCAATTGAGATCGTCACGTCTGCCGGATCTGGGAAGGCAAACCAGTCGCAGAACAGATCAATTTGCGTACTGTCACTCCATAGTCCCTGCACGTTGGCCTCCCCAACGGCCACGGTGTAGCTCTCCTGAATGGGGTTATTGAAGGCAGAATCTCCACTGAATGTAATGAAGTCGGAGCCGCCAGAAACACAAGACCGGCTTCCTCTAGCGCTGGTCAAGAACGTCACTTGGGTATCCAGATCAAGTGTCGGGCTTTGCGGCCAATCAAACGACACCAGAACCGTAACTTGAGAGAGATCAGTGAAACTTGACGAAAGTGTACCGTCAGGGTCGGAACAAGCCAGTCCTGGATCACCATTGCGTCCCGTGCACGACTTAATGAGACAATCGGAGAGCCCTGTTGCTCTGGAACACGCATCTTGAACTCCGAGTTGTGCTCGAGAGTTGGTTTGGCAGACATTCGGGCATCGTTGCCCATAGACAGCAGGGAAGAAGAGCAGCAGCAATATGGTGCAAAGCGGAGATTTCATTGTGAGAACTGACAACATGAAGGTCAATGGAAGGTAATGCTGAACTGAGTCGAAAGCAACTGATGTTGGGGTTGTTCTGGCCGCTCGTGATGAGGGGAGCAGATGGAGTAGCAGTACGTTGTTGTTTTATACCAGTTTCAGGTAGACGGGTAGAAGGGCGGCCAAATTCATAACGCGGGATTGAGGTAGTGTTTGGAAGCACGACACAGGCCAGTCAGATGCAAAAGCTTCCAGTACCCTAAGCATCGAAGGTACGAATTTACGGGTGATGGACTAGACCGCACGCAAGTACGGCAAAGTGCATAGCTCAAACGTTTTATAGCTTTTTGCAGCATCGTGATGATACAGAGCTAACGAGGGGTTTCAGTAGCCTTTTAGTTTTGAGATATTCAGATCTTTTTAGGGTTGTATACCTTGCGTATCGGTTGCTGTATGCCGTGCGTCCTCGGGCCTTGGAAGACAGGAAAGTTGCGCGTGTAGCAGTGGATGTGATGATCACATGCATATGATATCGCGTAGTTTGGAATGTTGGTGGCAGAGGGAATCAACGAGTGTGTGTGTAACGCCTGATCAGCGTGATCGGCTTGTAGCTCACGCTCTAGCAGACAGTAGGTCACTCTGTGATGACATGTCCGCGAGCTTGTGTAGTTTAGTTTGATACTATAAAGAGAGCGTCAAGCGGCGTTGCGCTCCATCGGGAAAAGCCAGACTTGATGCGATCCGACGCCATTGTGTTACGGTGTGTAGCCATAAATCTAGCGCAAGCATTGGCCTCGGTGCACTCTCGCTCGACACGGTGCTGTGCCATAATGGTATGCATATGATAAAAGTGCGAGCCACGCAGCCGTGTAGTTGTGGGTGCCGCAGTCGCTCGGGTTGCGGAGTTTTAGGCGGCGTGTGCGTGACGAAGTGCGTGGTTGCGCGCTATCTACTATGCAACAGACATGAAAGCGTTTTGTGAACGACAAGGGGTCGGGCAACAGCCACTACAGGCATTCAGCTTTTGCTTCCTTTAAACCAGAATTGCGTGCGTCGGGGACAAGAGGATATGCGATTGAGCTCGCTATGGCTATTTTGCACACGCAAGAAAGGCGAGTTGAGCGGATTGGCATGTATCTCTGACGTGGGGGATTGCACTGCAACTGGCTGGCTGACAGGTTGCGAGCTGTAGGACGCCCAAGGGAACGCACAGCAGATGAGGCACTTTTTCGTGAATCGTTCGCACCGGCGTGCAGCGAAAGCTCAGACAGCGGTTTGGGCAGCTTTTTGGTTTGCGTGAGTGTTGGTCAAACAGGAGAACAGCACAGCACTGCGGTCGCGCGTAGTCGCTCGTGGGGACGCTGCGAGGAAAGAGGGAGGCGAAGGCAAGCAGAGCAGGCGCAAAAGATCTCAGGAGACTCTGCTGATGATGCCTCCGGACACTGGCAGACTGCTGCTGTGTCCGGGTATGTATTGTGCCTGACTCAGGCAGATCGCAATGTTTCTCTGCGCAGGTGCAACCCAGGCAGCGCGTGGGTAGCCTACGCAATTCAGTTTACCAACTGAATTCGGTGATGGTGGAACTTGTCTACCTACGCAGTGCCTACCGAGGAAAGAAGATGGCAGTTGCATCACGAATGTTTTGCGAATTGGCTTGGTCAAACTTGCATTTTCATCAAATGTAGTCCAAATCTTGCTGGCGCACGTGTGCACGCGCTCGCGTGCACAGCGCCGCCACGCACGAGGCACAAAACGCGCACGCCACGTTTCATGCGCGCGTGCGTGTGCGCGTGTCCAGTAGCGCACGCGGCCACGGCGCATGCGCCGGCGACGTGGCCAGCGCGGCCGGCGTGTCGCGCGGCGACAGTTGTCGCCGTTCCACCGCGCGGCGGCGCCGCCGCAACGTAGCGCCGCGCGGCGCTCGCGCGACGCGCTCGACAGCTCGTCGCGCCGCCGCCGCCGCCGCCGCCGCCGCGCGCGCCCGTTTCGGCGAGAAACCGCCGCGCCGCCGCGCGCGCGCGCGCCGCCGCCACATCGCGCGCGCGCGCGCGGCGCGCACAATTCAGCCGCGCGCGCGCGCGCCGCGCCGCGTGGGGCCGCGCCGCGGCGGCACGTATGGCGCGCGCGCGCGCGACGTGTAGCCGCGCCGCCTCAGCCGCCGCCGCTTTGGCGCCTACGTGTGCGCGCCGCGCGCGGGCGCCCTCGCGCGCGCCAGTCAGTCAGCCAGGCGCGGCGCGGCGCGTGGTGGCCGCCCGCGCGCGGCGCGGACGCGCCGGCTCGCCGGCTCGCCGCCGTATAAAACGCGCGGCCGCCGCGCGTTCCAACCGCCGCTCGCCCGGCTGCAGTCGCCCGTCGCCCGTCGCCCGTCGCCCGTCGCCGCCTCGCAAAGCCCCCGCCCGCCGCCCCACGCTCGCATCGCATCATGAAGCTGTTCGTCGCCGCGCTGCTGCTGCTCTGCTCCGCGTCGCTCGCCGCCGCGCAGGCGCCCCGCCCCGTCGGCGTCGGCGCCGAGTTCCTGCAGCCGCTGCCGCCGCCGTCGGCCAGCACCGCCAGGCCGCTGGGGCCCGTCACCGACAGCACCATTGTGCCCGGCAGAACGCCCGTCTCCTCCACGCGCAGCAGGCCGCAGTTCACCAGGGCGCCGTCCGCCGGCACGCTCTCGGCCGCCTCCGCGCCGGCGCCGGCGCCCATCACCGCCTCCACCATTGTGCCGGGCCGAACGCCGCGTTCACCGGTGTTCACCAGACCGCCGCCCACCCGCTCCACGCCGCCGCCCGACGCGGTGGATGACGAAATGGCTGCCATGCCCGCGCCGTCGCCGGAGCCGAGACGCCGTCGTCGCTTTTCGTTCTTCCCGTACTATGTGAACTTTTGAGCCCAATATACCATGCACGCGATTCGTAATTAGAAAGTAGCGCGCGACATACAACCGTCTGTATCTCGGGGTGCATCACACATTAGCATTCACTGTAAATCCTATACGTTGTGCGAGAGCCATTCCTCGTTTGTGGTCGTGCGTGCTCATGTGATCGGATGCACTTACTTGCATTCATTCGGTCTCGAGAGCGACAAAGCTGCGGTGAGCACATTTTGCCGTGCTGTATTGCATTAGGTAAATAAGGTTTCACGTGCGACTGCAGGAGTGGAATAGCGCCTCTACTGCACACACGACCCGATCGTGTGTTCCGCAGCCAATGTCGAAAGGCAAGGTCAACCTTCCTACCCTGCGGCTACACGCGTTCCACCTTGTCGAGTCAATCGCGCCATAAAGCGTACAAGACGTGTTGATTGTTCATCTTGTGACTCGTATGGGAGAAAGGTTTCTCTAATGACAAGACATGCTCTCACGTTGAGCCACATTCGATCAAATGTATGGGGAACAATTCTCTCACCGGAAGAAAAAGCGAAACAATCGTGAAACGACGCCTGCATGTGGAGTGCACAACGCGTGCTTGGCAGTCCAACTCCTTTTCGAATTACGTGTACGCCTAGGCGGTCAGTCCGTCGCTGACACTCTCAGAAGAGCAATTTGTTCCAAAAAGCTTTGCTGCAATGCATTGCTTTCCATCATCAAGACGCCAACCAATTGTGTTCTCCGCGTATATTCATTTACACATGCACATGATGATAAAAAGCTCAATTACAGCCGCCAAGCAGAAACCTAAATCGGTACCGACGCTTCGAGCGAGAATCGGCACGCAAACGGCCCTGTCCACACAGGCAGCCTCCGACAATGCAACTTCAACGCCAACGGTAGTCTGCGTCCCAGCTGTCACGCTTGCCGGCAACAAACGCGATCTGATCGCAACGCGATCGCCGCATTCGCCCGACCGAGGCGAGAAGCGCGAGACACCGCCACGCCCATCCGCGGCCACGGGCAGGCCGGCGTCGGGCGGCGCGCGCTCGCAGAACGCGCGCTCACAGTTGGGGCGGAAGGGGCAGCGCGGCAGCTGCGCCAGTGCGGCGTCCAGCGCGGGCGGCGCCGCGCTGGCGGCGACCAGCGCGACGCGGCGGAGCGCGAGGCGGTGCGTGAACACGTTGCCACGCGTGAACGCTGTGTCGTGCTCCGCGTCGCGGCACGTCACGTCGGCTCGCGCCCCGCCGTGTCGCCCGCCACGATCACCAGCCGCCGCGCGCACGAGTCGTGCCCGGCGTCCACCCGATGGTACGCCCGCCGCCCACGTTGTCGAGCGCCGCCAGGAGCGTGCGCGGCCCGCGCCTGGTTGGCACGGAGGGCACGCACTCGAGCGCCTTTTGCACGGCGCTGGCGTTTGACGCCATTCTTTGCAGCGCCAGCAACGGCGGTTCAAACTGCCGGAGCGACGCTTCGCCAGCGTACACCGCCACGCCAACCAGCGCGGACACCTTTTCCGTCAGTTCGGGGGCCAATAGCGACAGCTCCGGAATCACGCGCGGAAGATGCGCTTGCATGGACGGCGAGCCGTCTATCAGCAAAAAAAAGTACGTTCAAAGCTTCCTCCACCAGATTCAATCACCATGTCCGTCACCGGATATTCGTTGTTTTCACACGGGTTCATCGCCGCGAGCTCGCGTTTGAGAGTACATGTGGTGGCACCCGAAGGAATGCACCCGTGCTGTGCAGCCGACTGGCACTGCGTTGGTCACAGTCCCTCACAAACAATATGCGGAAACAAAACATTTTGCCGGCATGAGAGTGCGCATAACGGCATGAATACTAACAGTGCAGAAGGTTTTTTTACTCGAAGGTTAACCCACTAGATTTGGTGCGAGCCCTCCGAACATCAGCTTAAGTAAAGAACACGAACCAGTTCTTCGTCACAGATTCAACCTAAACTATCCAAGATACTTCTAGAACAATAATATCTAATCTAACGTGAGAAAAGATACTTTCTTGTGAACAAAGATATTATTGTCTTACATAATAATTAACACAAAGTGATTCAGTATTTTCAAAGTGATAGAACGAACGAAAGATTATCAACAATGAATACAACCACACTAAACAAGATGGGAAGCTTCATTGAGTCACGCGCAAAAGTGTCGCACCGAGATCGCTCTCTGCTTTCCCTGCGAGCTTCGAACGGGAACAACACCGGAACCACGACGCGAATTATGAGCACTTCGAGCGGCCACTCTCCATGCGTCGCCCGCCAATCTGATGCATGTACAATCAAGTCCGCTGCTGCCTCCAAAGTACGCGCGTACAAGCCCATTCATGAAAACTCACTGCTGTTTGCGCTCTGTTGGCACCTCACGACTAAACATAACTCCCGCTTACAATACAAAGTCACCAGCTCTATGCTCGATGCCATCCTCTGAGATGCAGTCACACGCACATCACCACTAAACATAACTCTCGTCTACAAGGTACAAAGTCATGAGCTCTATGCTCGACGCCATCCTCCGAGATGCGGTCGCACATCACCAATGAATTCTTGCGTGACAGTGCTAAGCGGCGTCATGAAAAACACGCCCCGCGTACAGAAGCGTGTCCGAGCGTTATACTTTTGCAACTGCCACAAAACATGTCCATCAACGCATCCTTCGAGAAGAAGCCGGTGAAAGTCTATCTCGGGGAGCACACGAGAGCCCGATATTTTTAGCTAACCGCCATCCCAAGCTCCTTAACAAGCTCTTTTCCCATCGCTATCCTTTCCCGTGCCCGCATCCTCTGTCAGGTCGATTTGGAACCTCCCCCAGCAGACCATGAAACTTCTTCTTATCTAATTTCAACTTGCTTTATTATCGCTCTCAACGCATGCAATCTGGCAACCCGGAAACTTCTTCACGGCCGGAAGGTGCATTCCTTGCCCGCCTGGAACGTACCAACTCAGTGCTAATCAAACAACTTGTAGCCCGTGTCCCGCCGGAACGTTCAGCAAAGAGCGAGGGGCATTAGCCTCATTCGGGTGTCAGGACTGTGCGCCCAACACATTCAGCTTTCAGGGCAGCACCGATTGTCTTCCCTGCTCCGAAGGGCTAGTATCCTCCGCCGGCAGCGCGAGATGCACATTTTGCGGCGCCGGTTTCAAGCCGTCACCTTTTGGTTGTGCGCCCTGTCGCGTCGGCTTCTTCAACAATAGGATTGGAGGCGAGTGCACTCGATGTCCGCCCGGGACGTCCAGCGTGCGAGGCGCTGCTGAATGCCAAGCGTGTCCGGCCGGCACCGTGCCGGATCCCGACGGCCCGAACAGCTTGGAGCAACTCGGCTGCCGAAAATGCGCCCCGCATATGTTCACCCCGCGAGCAGGCTCGGATGTATGCAGCCTTTGTCCTCCCGGCACCATCGCCGCGAAAGACGGGGCCAGCTGCGTGCGCTGCGCAGCCGGAACGTTCCGACTGTTCCTAACCTCGACAAGCTGCGAAGCATGCGCCGCCGGATCTTCCAGCGTTGGCACTCGGCCCGCCGGCTGCAAGAGCGCGTCCTCCGGCTGCCCGCTCAACACGTTTGAGGACGCGGACGGAGAATGCGCGGCGTGTGCACCGGGTGAGCGACACGACGCGGCCAGCAAGAGCTGCGTCAAGTGCGCGCCGAACCACGTGAGCCTCGGCGGCGCCTCGCCGATCTGCCACGCGTGCGGCGCCGGCAAACGGGCGGCCAACTCGCGCACCATCTTCGAGAACGCGCTGTGCGAGTGCGAGCGCGGCAGCGTGGACGACGGCAACGGCGGGTGCAAGCGCTGCCAAGCCGGCACGTACTGGTCCGTGACGCCGGGCGGCGTGCCGCGTCTCAAGTTCCCTCGCCAGACGGCGTATATTGAGCCGCGCTGCATGGAGTGCGACGCGGGCTCCATCAGCACGACCGCGGGCGCCACACGCTGCACGGCGTGCGCGCGCGACGAGTACACGACGCGCGACGACAACACGCGCTGCCGGCGCTGCCCGGGCGGCACCGTCGCCAGCTGCGACTTCGATCGCTGCACGTGCAAGATACTTGGCACGGGCTGCAGCGCGGGCGGAGAGCCGTCGCCGCGCGGCGGCTGCGCGCATCGGGCGTGCCCGCTGGACGACGAGTTCCTGTTTGGCGAACAGTGCCGCAGCTGCCGCGCAAACAGCGTGGCGCTGCCGCGCGACGACGCGCAGTTCTACTTGCTGCAGGGGTGCCGGCGGTGCGCGCCGAACGCGTTGGCGCCGGCCGGCGCGGCGACGGCGTGCACGCGCTGCCCGCGCGGGCTGGCGGCGCGGCCCGGCGCGCTGCGGCGCGGCGCGGGCGAGTGCGGGTGCGCCGACGGGTTTGGCGAGGCGGACGGCGGCGGCTGCGCGGCGTGCGCGGCGGACGAGGTGGTGGTGGGCGGGCGCTGCGCGCGGTGCGGCGCCGGCACGGTGGGCTTCCCCCAGCTGCGCAGCCGCTGCGTGGCGTGCTCGGACGTGCTCGCCGTCAACCCGCTGCCCGCCGGGCTGCCGTGCCCCGCGCGCACCGTCGCCGTGCCGCACCTGTTTGCCAGCGGCAACGCCGGTGACCACGTTTGCGCATGCGCTTGAGGCCCGCGTAGAGTGCGAGTGTTCGTGCACGCGGAGCGCGTGTGTGATGTGTGGCGTTGTGCGACGTCTTCAATCGGGACACCGTTCTGTTTCTAATGCTGTTCCGCTACGAAACGATCCAAGAATCGATAGGACTTCGACGCGTACCTTTGGTATAACATTTTCATCTTGTCCCCCAGTTCGCGTTCAATCGCCGCGGAGGGGCAATCCTTGAGCTTTGAAAGTTGAGCGTGCGAGCCATACCGCATCGTGTGGAACGTGTAGATTCCGTGTGCCAGGAACATCGCTGACGCACAGCGTATTCACCATTGAATTCACCGTCCTCGCGTGAACACCACCAGTATCAGAATCATGCTCCTGTATCCAATTTGGATTCTCTTTGCTCTTGTTGAGATGATGCAGCCTTCCCTGGCAAAAAAGGGTCCATCACTGGAATATCGTCATCATAGTGCCTTCGTGGAACGAGGTTCCCGAAACAGTAGACACCTCGAATCAAGTCTGGCCTGTGCCTTTCAAACTTTATTCTATCTCGTGTGGAACAATTCTTCAAGGATCGTTGTCCATGTCTCTCGCTGTTGAGCAGAACAACCGTTGTGACACAACACGTCATCGAGGGAAAGTTTACTGAGGCAAACAGCGTGGAGGAGCAAGTACAATTACTTGAAGCGATTAAGAGTGACACCTGTAGTTTAGGAATAAGAAACTACTGTCCAAAATGAAGAAGAAGAAGAAGAAGAGTGACACATTCCTACATGCAAATCTGCGAATGAACTTCACACATTCCCACAAAGTCCTTCCTTCACACAATGGCAAATCTGTCAGCCTTCTGTTTGGAATACACGATATCGAACGCTCATGTTCGTTCCTTTTTACCTTATAATAGATTCTTTACTAAACTTGTGCCAGAAATCTTATCATACCTCGTTTGCCGCTCCTGCCTCAAACGTATGAGGCCTGTTCTAGGGATTAAAGCGCCTTCGTTGACCTTGAGTCCCGAGCATCGATTTGGAGGCGCTTCAACGATGACACAGGCTTGTGCAAATCGTTAAGCGGCGCTGCAAAATAATTCGACAATGGAAGCGTAAGGACAGTACAGTATCAGTCGAATTGGAATAGATAGGGAAGCGATAGTCTCTGCTCGCGTAGTACATGTGCAACAGTTTTACTTTATTGGTTAAGATGTCCTCTCTAGATCAAAACGACGGCTTACCAAATCAAATCAGCCACAAGAAGAAGGAAACCCTGTAACGATTGTCACATGAAAAACAAGATATAATTCCAAGATACCAGTAGAAGTATTGCGGTTCATATATGCTCGCAAATGCCGGCGACCACTTCATTCAAACACCAAGGCGCAAAACGGTTCAATGTGCACAAAATACAGCACGAATACTGACAATCCTCGCACTGTTCACAAGCGAGTTTGTTCGGAGCGCACATCCTAGACTCGGCAGAGATCGATACAGTACACTCTTCACCAAGAGACAAGCAATGGTATATTGATGTCCGTTCTGTACCCTTTTCGGTGGGTACAGATCAGAGAGTCAATAGTGGGCAATTGCAATCTGAACCTTCTGAACCCACGATTTTAGGGGTGTTTGGAGGGGTTGGAATTTGTTTCATATTAGGGGTATAAGGTGGGTACAGATTTAAGGGAATGACAAGCGGCCGGTGCGTGCATCCTAGTTTCTTCCATCACCTTCCTCACCGCTGACACCGGGAATGGAACATTGAAACTTTTCGGCTGAGCAGCATCGTAGTACGTTTGCTTTAAGGAGGACGAAAGGGTGTGTCTTGTGGAGGCGGATGCAGGGGAGTGTCCCGCCACCCCAGGGACACTCCCGAACAATTTTTTTCTATATCTCCGACACCTTCCACCCCTGGACTGCGCCGTCACTCCCGCCGTCTGCGCCCACCGCTGCGCGCCGTGCGCTGCGACGCGGCGGCAAGGATGATGAGGTTTCGCGCCGCGCGCCGCGGCGCGCCCCCGACGGAGATGAAGAAGTCGCGCGCCGCTCGTTGTGGCACGCCTGAAGAGGAGGATGATGAGGTTTCGCGCCGCGCGCTGCGGCGCGCCCCCGACGGAGATAAAGAAGTCGCGCGCCGCTCGCTGCGGCGCTCCTGAAGAGGAGTATAATGAGGTTGCGCGTCGCGCGCCGCTGGCTGCGGCGCGCCCGCCGCTAAGCAGTCTTTGGAAGCTCGCGCCCCGCACGTTGCGGCGCGCCAGCTGCAGGGTAGGAAAAGGAACGTGCGCGCAGCACCTGACGCTGGAGGACAGTGAGTGGAGCACTCTCTTCGAGGGAGCTCAGAAAGTTGTGGCGCGCTCTGTCGCGCGCGTCGCAACACATACGACCAGGGGATACAAATCAATTTAATCGAGAAGCAGGAGTTCTATGACAAAGAGGCAATCGAAGATACGAGAAATGGATATCAATCAGAGGACAACAAAGCTTTCACAGCGTCATGAACGAGATGAAGCGCGCGTGCGCGGGAGGGAGAGCGTAGCACCATCATGGAAAGCGCCAACCCAACACCAATCCCGCGCACGAACAGTACTGGGAGCTCGTTAAGATTGTCTTTGAGCTCATCCATCGATATTCCACGCTTGAAGAGGAAGTCATATAGAGCCTCCTCGCAGGCGAAAAGTTGCGCTTCGGTACGTTCTTCGGTGGCAACATCGTCTTCGTTCGCAAATGCGGCGTCCTCCTCGAGCTGAATGGTGTCCGCAGTAACTTCTTTTGCTTCGCTCTCGATCAGGACGGTTGATTTGGCACGCGGAACATCGGAATGGTCGGTATCGTCGTCGGTCATAGTAGCAATAACTTCGTTTGGAGTTGACATCGTTCAAAAGATGGGCACCTGAAAGGCGGTGGTAAGATAGGGGAAGCATGGCAGACCTGAGAGGCACCGAAGGGTAACTATAATATCGAATATACCGCCATGATAACTGGTCACGCACGCACAATCGTGATAGTGCCACGATGGCACGACATGGAAGGTGGATGTCATCCGGAGGACTAGTTGAAAACCTAAATAGCCAGAAGAAATCTAGCCAACCACCGACCTACATAACGAAGAACCGTACGTTGACATTATTACCTATTATGGACATGGTGAGCAATATTAAGTTGTTTGTCACAAGACGACAATCGGCGCACCGTATCACCAACAGCCAATGAACAGGAGACATAACGAAGAACCGTACAACGGTATTACAACCAAGTATATGACCTGGTGAGCCGTTCTGAATGCCTTGGTGAAAGATGATATTAGGTGTTCGCTTGCGGTGACCATGCATTATCACAATTGTAGATATAAACCCCCGAGTTCGAGCGCTCGCTGCAAACTCAACTCGGGCAGACCACTTCCTCGACGACCCCCCCCATCCTTGCCTCTCTCGCCTTTCTTCCTCCCTTTCCGTCGTCACCAACCTTCTTTCCTTTGGCACTCCCATCTTCCCTCAGCGCAGTCTGCGCCTCCCTGCCACCAACCTTTCCCCCTACACTTCCTTATTCCCGGCGGCCCGGTCTCCCGCCGTTCCCTACACAGTCGCCTTGTGCTGCCCTCCATTGGGCTCGTCCGCACATTGCGATCATATCTACATCCCCGTTCCCCCGGACGGACGTGGGCAGTGGTACGCATTGCACTGGTTCCCTTCCTGTCGTCACCTCGCCTGGTTACTAGGTTTATGGTGGTATCGACGACAGGATCGAATGCCTTAGCCCTGCCCATTCTACTGTTCCGCCGACAGCCTTGCGTCTGTCTCTTGCAGATGCTAGTTTTTGGCGAGGGTCGTCCAGAAATTGGCAAGGGTCGTCCAGTAAATTTTTTGAAAAAATATCGAGATCAATTATTTCAAAATTTGCAGATAATTGCTTGGGTCGTCCAGAATCTCTGTGGAGTAAATACTGGGGGGTTTTCCACTCGTGCTAGTTCTTTAGTCGAGGGCTACCTGAACCGTATTTCGCGAAGTCTAGGTTCAGTTTCCATTGAGGTGCACATTACACGATACCTTCTGCGGAATGATACCCTGCAACGCATGGAATACTAGTGCTAGTACAGATGATCCCCATTATGAAATCATACCGTTTTATTCGTATCTATTCTTCTATCGACCGCTTTTGCTAACCACTACTTCGCTATATTACAGGTACCATTTCCCCATAATGGAGCGGGTGTAGGCGCAATCTGCGGCAGATGCCGCAGACTGCACCTTCACCATAGTGCTGGATCGGTAGAACACATACGCACTCCGAGAGGATGAGGCGCGAAGCGCCTCATCCTCTCCGTTCCTCATGTAGGGAACCATGCCCAGATGCATGGTTCCCTACTTGAGGAACCTGCACCTGCAACTCGTGAGCTACGTCCGCATCAAAAGTCATTTACCTGTATACGCAAGCAGAAAGTATCCATAAGTTAGTCAATGATCCGTTAGATACATTTGAAATGCGATGGAACGTACCATTGATAAAACGAAACAGAAACGTTGCGCTAGAAAAGTCGAGGGACCTGGTAACTCGCATACGGAAGAAGAAGCAGGAAAGGGATCGGTTAGATTACCAGCCGACCATATCATCGTAAACCGCGAAAGGTGTCGAAGCGAGAACTCACAACCAAGGACACCGAGAATGCCCATGCAGCAAACATACCGCAAGACGCGATAAACGAGAATCTAGCCTATATCCCAAACAAGTACCAGAATCGCCTATCCCGAACAGTCAGACAGTAAAACGACCAATTTCATTTTGTCTCTCAAGATCGATGATGGATCTGGAGAGATGAAATAAAATTGGTCGTTTACCTGTATACGCAAGCAGAAAGTATCCATAGGTTAGTCAATGCTCCGTTGGAAACATTTGAATTGCGATGGAACGTACCATTGATAAAGCAAAACAGAAACGTTGCGCTAGAAAAGTCGAGGGACCTAGTAACTCGCAAAAGGAAGAAGAAGAAGGAAAGTGATCGGTTAGATTACCAGCCCACCATTCATCGTAAAACGCGAAAGGTCTCGAAGCAAGAACTCACAAGCAACGACACCGAGAATGCCCATGCAGCAAACATACCGCAAGATGCGATAAACGAGACAGAAACCTATGTCTCAACCAAGTACCAGAATCGCCTATCCCGAACAGGCAGAGCTAGAGCCTATGGCGCAACGAAATGAACTATTGGTCGCGTACTTACAGTCGTCGGTTTGGGTTACCGGGTTCCCGTTTTCACCCTTCAACTCGTTCTATATCTTGAACAAATAGAAGAAGTTGAGGGTGATTAGCTTATTTCCTGCCGTTTCCATGTCGCAGAGCGCGAAGAAACGCGGTGAGGATTGGTTAGTTTAGAGCAAAGATACGTGGAAGGATATGGGAGAACGTACGAAAAGACTGCACGGAATACATCCCTGAGATACGGATGACTCCGTCCTACTTTCTTCCGCCCTCTACTTTATGGAGCCTCCATAAAGTGGAGGGCGGGAAAAAGTACGACGGAGCGGAGTATAACGCGATGATATCGATGGCATGGCTCACGACGGTAACGGAAGTTCGGACGTCGGAGGCGCGGCGGCGGCGGCGAAGGGAAGAGATTTATTTTTCTGTGCGAGATTGGACAAGTGTACAGCGTACAACGTTGGGAAACCACAGGTTTATAACTAGTGGTAGATAATACGAGAAGTACACCCTTGTGTTGAGGTCGACGTGTACCTACGTTCCTTTTTGAACGAAAGCACGTGATTTAAACTCAAAATATATTCTCCGTTCTGAGCAACACGTCGATATTGACTGTCGCTCGACCTCCTTCTCCCTTCGGACGCCCTTCCCTTGCAGTCTTTGTCGTCGTTTCTCGTTCAGTTCTTCTTCCCATGGTCTACTACTGTACACATAAGAAGCGTGGGTGCCCCTTCGTTACTCGCCGAGGAGTCTTATCCCTTCAACAGCATGTCAACCATTGCCCGTTTCGTCTGAAAGCAGCGCTGGAAGACGACAATAGCCGGCCCATTCGGAGAAGCAAGCGTCTCAAGCTTTCCGCACCCGCGCCCGCATCTTCCGAAACGGTCACTGCCCCTTGTCGCCTTCCCGAGCCTCCAGTGTCCGAGGACATCGTCGACCCCACTCCGTGCGCCCCTCCCATTCCGGACACTTTGCATTGTGTTTCTCCTTCCCCGGCTCCCGCGTCATTAGAGCGAGAACACGGAAGCAGTTCCCGCCCAGTGCCTTCTGAGGAGGCCCTCGGTGATTTGCATATGGATTATCTCACGGTTTGTCTGGCTTCAGTAGCTTCCAACCTTGGTCATCGTGAGGCGGACGAGCTAATTGGGCTACTTCGGGACCCGCGATTCTCGCAAAAGCGATTCAACGAGACCATAACAAGTTCCAAGCGCTGTACAGAACTGAAGAAGGCCATTTTCGAACGATACGCCTCAAAGGACGGTTTCAATCGCAGAACTGTCTCGCCAGAAGGATGTAAGTTCAGCGCCACCCTCTACACGAGAGACCCCGTTCAGACACTTGTGAAACAGCTCCAGTTGGCTAACAACGAAAACACATTCTTCCACCCTATACCTCAGACCCACTCCACGAAAATATCTCACCCCATGTCCGGCTCTCTCGCAAGAGACGCCACCTCAAAACTTAAGGAAATGGTCATGGGCTCTTTGGATAGTAGAATAGTGTGGTACTCCCAAGAAATAAGTTACAGTGAATCTTTCGTAGGTCTTCTGCAGGTATACACCGATAAGTCTTCAACAACTCTAAAGCAAACATCGGTTACCGCCTATCCTCTTCACCTCATATTTCTCAACTTCTCCGACCAGCTTCGCCGTAAGTGTATCCGTGATGACCTCACAGTAGTGGCATACTTCCCTACCACACTGATCGAGGTTTCCGCATCTGAAGCAGACGCAATGCCATTTGTTTCTAGCAAGTCTCTACGCGAGTCCAGGATGCAAATCCTTCAAGAATCTCTTCGTCAAGTCCTGGAGCCCATTCTAAATCTCACGCAGAAAGGTTTTCAGTTCATCGGCGAAGACAAACTAAGTCGAGTGTGCCATCCTCTGCTTGCAAGTTATTGTGCGGATATTCCTGAGGCTAAGGACATTCTGTCTATTCTTCATGGCACCAAAACGGAAAGCCCGTGTCATAGATGCAAAGCCCCTCGCTCATCTTTATGCAGTCCTATTCCCACCTCATTCAACGGACGTTCTCAAAAGCACACGAAAAGCATCCGAAAGACATACACAGCTATCTTGCAACATGCACAAAAAGACGAGGCGGAAAGACGTCCACGTCGTGCGAGGGAGAGGAGATCTCAAGCGGATACTCTGATGCGTTCAAATTCCATATCTCTCATTCCTTCGTTCCTCGAAACTTCCGTAAGCCTTGGAATGATCCCGGGATTGTCTCCATACAGTCTGTTCTCATTCGAACCATTACACAACTTGCATCTCGGCATCTCAAAGTTGATAAAAACGGCCACAATCGAGAGACTGCAGTCAGACACCCTGTGCACCACATTAGGAACATCTGCATCGCGTTCATTTCGAACGATACGCACCCAACTCCTCAACCATGCAAACGCAATTCTAGCTGCCATAGAACGCGATTCTCCTGCCAAAGGTTTACATATCGATTTCTCCACGCAGGAGAAAGGCAAATCTTTGAATGGTATCTTCACGAAAGACGGTCTCCGTGGAATGCTGGAGGCCAAAAACTACAAAGCACTTGACATGGTCTTTCCCTTCATAGGAGCATTCTTTGACATATGCTGTGGAGAACAGGACGTTGCCCCAATCACAACCGTTTTCTCTCAGTATTCGGACTTGCTCTCGACCTTATTCAGATACAATCGTGACCCGTATTGGACTGAAAGCTCTCTCCTGTGTCTTAGTTCGGAGATTGAAGCCTTCAAGCGTTCCGCAACAAAGACTCTGGCGGATTTTCATCCCTCCAGACTGGGAACTCTGAAGTTTCATCTTCTCGATCATCTCGTGGACGATATTCGCCGTCTGGGAAGTATCAAGTATTACGACGCAGGCATATACGAACATGCACACCTGCTATTTAAAAGACACTACAAAAAGACGTCCAGAAGAACAGCAACGGCTGTGGAGGAGACTATTCGCTCCATTGAGCACGGACATGTTAGAAAGCAATGGAATGGCAATACTCCTTACCAGCGTAATCCAGGTTTACCAGGAACTTCCACACAGCTTCCTCGGTTTGCAATGAGAGGGCGTTCTTTCACTTTACGAGCTCTTCAACATTGTGTTTCAAGTATGTCCAGTTCAAAAACATGGACTGCTGTTAGAGAAATGTTCTCAAGTACGGACACAAGGTCGATTCTTGATCAAATTGGTCAACAGGCCCTTCCTCCTTTCCTCAGTCTCGTGAAAGAAACACTGGATGAGCACTCTATTACATACTTCCCAGAAAAGACAAGGATAACTCTGGTGAATTCGGCCGTCGTGAAAGGCGGTTTCGTTCCGACTCTTGAACACTTCGATTCGTCTTCTAAGGCACTTAAGCTGGGACGACCCAAATACCCCATCATCCAACGTGTCTTCGCTTCTCCAGCATTTGGTCCCAGTAGAAAGCCAAAGTTTTCCACTGTATTGGTAAGCGGAGAAGATTCAGAGACTTGGGTTGCCCAGGTAGTCGCTCTGATTCGAATATCTCTCCTTGATTCTGCACTTACCGCACCAGAGGTGGCATTCGTCCGGTATTTCGAGGTTTTACCCCCCGCAACAAACATCGACCACATATTGAAATGCATATCTTTACGGTGGGCTACAAACGATGAAAAGAACCACACTCTTCCGTTCCCTCGTCATTCCAAAGCGGAGACTATCGTAGAGTTAACTCCTTGGTACGGGATGGTTCCGGCTTCTGCACTACAGGGAACTGTCCATGTTGTTCGATCAAACTACCCTGCTCCACCTTTTTGTCCTCCACTTCAATGGTTCCAACACCGATTCTACATCAATCGATTCTATCATGATTCAGATGAAGGACCAACTGAGCACGTTGATCTTGTACAGCCTTAAACATTAAGGGCTCCATCTTCTACATGTTCACCTTGTGGTGCCTTTTCTTGTGATCCTGTGTTAATTCCGAAATCGTTCATGTCCATTTCCTTGAACTCCATATCCCCTTCCTCGCATTCACCAACGAAGCAATCGCTAATAGACCCCAATCTTCGGCTCACACTGTCAATAAAAAATTGTTCTTTCACAGTGAGGTAAATTCTTCCGTTCGACGGCATTCGATATCCAAATGTAGCCTCTCTCATGTCATTACCAAGAACCTTAGTCCAATCTTCCGTTGTCGTTCCAAAATTATGAAACTCGCTGGAATTGGTCCTCAAGACATGTTGCCTAACATCCCCCAGAACATTCTTTAAACACAGAGGTAGCAGTTCAGCAAACTTCTTTGTAAACAGTTTCTGTCTCTGGCCACCCCTTGACACATCCGTACTTAGAAGGCTCACAACCGTCAACACCCAAGCGTCCAAACGTGCGAGCAACAGTATTGTGCCATCTAAAAAGGTGCCCGTATCCTTGTCTTCCACATCATACCCAATAAACTCCTTCAGCACTTGTACCCCGACACGGTTTCGGAAGAACAAGTCTTGATCTTCCGTCGGCATATCCTCGACATTGTCCGCATTGGAGTACTTTAGACGAACAAATGGGGCTTTTCTCCACCATGAAGTGTTCGGTACACCATTTTCGTCAAACGCAGTATGTTCTCCTGCGCTTCCTTCAACTGCATTGTGAGTTCGTCAGCATTCTCTTCTACCAGCTTTGTTCTTCTCCAAATCAGATCGTACCCCAGGAGCAGAAATAGTTTATCCCTCGTATTTCTCTTACGAACGCCCACGACGTCACTCATGGTCTGCCGCATTCTCTGCCTAAGGCACATATCTGCACAAAGTTCCAGTATACACCTGTCGGTAAGAGATGCTTTTCTAATACCTTCCCAGCTCAACTCCTTCAACTCGCTTTCAACCATTTTCTTCAGCAAAGCATCTGGCCCCCCCTCTACCGACGGTGTGAACATGCCAAAACTGCCCAAGAGCTCCACGGGGTTTTTAGGAACCATGTATGAACCACCTTCCTCCGGCTCAATAAGCCCTTCCCCACTCTCAGTTGCGTCTTCCACCTTCTCGGCACGGTTACCCCAATTTCGGGTGAGCGACTCACCTTCGAGCCATAGCTCACTTGTTTCTCTCCTTGCCCACGTCAGCATGTTGTGATACACTGCTCGAGCAACCCCTCGAAACTCGTCGCACACCTCAATTTTATGCTTCTTTCGACCTGTCTGCCCAGGTTCACCAGCACGTGTACTCCTATCTCCCTCCTGTTTCAGTGCCCCTCTTAGCCCTTCAATGACTAGATCCTTCTCTTCAAGCCTCTTTTTCAAAGCCGTACTCTGCTCTTGGGCGACCTTCACTAGAATTCCCCGAACCATCAAGTCCTCTTGTAGCGTCTTAACCTTTTCTTTCAAGCAATTCAGTTCATTTAAAACATCAGGTCTGTTCATAGAGCTTGAATTCACACCAGTTTGGATATCTTCCGTTATTTCCTTAGCTTCTTCGGCGACAGGCCCCGGTAATGCCGCAGGATTCGGTGTTATTTCGTTATCGGAACTATCCTCATGTGCCATAGCCTTAGCCACGAGAGGCTGCAGGCGTTCTGTGTCCACCCTTGGCACGGCTCCGAGCTCCAACTCCCGTGTATGTCCTCCTCCATGGCATGATATATCAGATGAATTGGGCCTCGTACGAGCTGCAACGGCCCCCGTTCTGGAAAGAGGGGAAGGTCGAAAAGTAACTCGTCTATCAGTTGTCTCTCGATTTCTTATTGTGTTTCTCCCTTGTCCGGACCATTGCGAGGCATGATACGATTCATAGCGGCCCCAGTTCTAGAAGAGAGGGATGGACGTGACGATCTTAATATACTAGGACTCTCACGACTTCTCGTCATTGTCCCTTGTTGTCCAGATCCACTGGGCGGCGTAACCCGCGCCCCAGTAGCTCCGGTCTTCGATATCGGCCGGGGACATGAAGGTTTTGGTGTCATACGAACCTCTTCGGTTCCAGTTGTCATGCCCTCCTGTCCTGACCCGCTTGGCCGAGTTACCTCATTTCCTTGAGGAGCAGAG
>VCMS01000188.1:0-110635 GCA_022539475.1 Gracilaria domingensis | reverse complement strand
TGTCTCATACTCCGCTATATGTTTTGGATGCCGAGGAGTTTCTCCTTCATGTCTTGATTGTCTTAAGTATGTCCTATTGAAGGGCAGTCGACGAACACAAAGCATGGAAAGACTGGAAGAGTTTCGCAGGTTTCTTTTATGACAGGATGTCTCTGTTCCCGCGCGTGCTTCGAGCAGTGAGGAATGAACTGAACGAGAACGAGTCATGGAAGTGTTCCTCTCAAACGCGAAGTCAGTCTTTCTGCTCCATCGAATGAAGTGACGTTGAAGAACCAGACACAACGCAGCTGTGTACAGTTCCTTTGGGACAAGTTTGTGAACTTCAACCCATTGCCGCGTGTTCGGAGCAGGACGAACTCAATTAGAACTGGGCCACGACTGTCCGTTCAGGAATCGATGGCCGGATCGATGCTCGGAAGGGTAATTCCCGCCCCCTGCACCAGTGAAGCAGTCCGTGACGAACAGGAGGACTCCCGCTGCTGCTGCTGCAACATCTGCCAGTGAAGAAGGGGAGCCGCGAAGAAGTGCACGAGAACGGCGCAGGTGATTTATAGGAAAATTGAGCACGGCCGCAATCGAGGTGCCATAGAAGTTCTGGATAGCTCTGAAGAAGAACAGCGGGCTCCACCGAGGAAGAAACGGAGAAAGACTTTCACACAACAGATGAGATCTACTCTGAACAGCATGACACCGGATGACCTGATGTTTCAACTAAATGAACATGTGCTGAGGGAAAGGTCGATGAAGGTTCAGTTCGTGGCATTGGAAGAGGGAGCGAATGCAGAGAACGCAGGCAGTTCTGCATTTGTGGATGACGAAGAGCTTTCTTGCTGCGACAGTTCCACGGGTTGTCACCGTCGAGAAAGATGCTGCGCCAGACGATCAGCAAGAAACAGGTGGGGGGTCATTTGATGACGAGTTACCTACAGCTCTTCCGGAATCTGAGGAGCACGGAATTGTTCGAGGAGACCCATAGGATGGACCACCGAACCCATCATTGGTGCGGGGTATGTCAGGCTGAGACCGCAGGAATGGCAAGGGAAGAACGTAATTGAGCACAAGGACCTCTGGCTCAGAGTCATTCACTTGCCGAAGGCACATAGGTCGGAGCTGCTAAGTGTCTCAGATCTCAGAGATGTACACCATCTTGTGTTTTGGCACGCTGCAAGGGCTAAACATCGCCGACGGGCGGAGACATTTGGTATGCAGCATCCTCGTACTCGGCCGACAGGTATGGATGATGAAGAGGTGCTGTGGGTTGCTGTGAAGGAGCATGACGAATTTGGGCAAATGTTCTTCGCCCGAATGCAAGCTGAGCTAAGGCAGAATGGATATTGCGTGCTTGATGGCTTTGCGACGGATAATGGTGTCTCTAAATGGGAGGAGTTGGAAGAAGTTCGGGAGTTCGGAGATGTGTCGGGGAAGTTGGTGGACTTCTTCGAGAATGAGTATGGAGCGATGCCGGATATACGGAAAGGGGAGGAACAGAAGTCGTTTGTTCAAATAATCTACGATGATGAAGGATGGAAGGACGGTAGCGATGGACCATTTGAGGGGAGAGTGATGTCGACACGTTGGGGTACGGTGGAGAAGCCGGAGGATAATGAGGAGCTCAGGTGGGGTGTAAGGTCGCGTGCTTTACTTGATGCTCCAATGGGTACAATTGCTGCGGCTTTGGGACTCTGGGACAATGAAATAGAGGCTGTGAAGATGTACACTCCGAAAACTGGTGGTCGATTTCTGGGGACGACGAGAAAGTGCAAGCGCCAGACGCTTCACACCGACTTCAGTGGTCTGGTTACGAAGGAAACAATGAATACTGGTAACCCCGGATACTTTGTAATGGCTTCTGGGAAAGAGGGCTTTCTCTCTGGGTGAGCGCTGGAAGCCATCAACTGGTGGGGATGAACAACCAACAGTTGCGAGTGATGTCGGAGGTGTATCCAGCGAAGAAGATAATCATCCCACCGTACTCTGTATTCGTGGGCCGTGGTGATGTGACACATGCTAGAGCAAGTGGGAAGGACAAGGTGGATAGGCCCGAGTCTATGGATTTGCTGGTTAGATACCACATGTACATGGTACCAGAGGGCTACGCACTACCTGATGCTGTTCATCGGGTGCGGGATTTCCGACCCACGTTTGTCAATGGTGACGAGGAGGAGGAGGCGGAGGATGAACTGTTGTCCGATAAGGAGGGTGGGGCGGTTGACATGGAACAAGACCAAGTGGTCGTGGAGATTGGTGCGGAAGCGGAGGCCGGTAGAACTGAAGTGCTCGAGAGTAGTAGTGATGACGATTTGCCAATAATGAGGCTGCGAGCGCCTCGAAGTGGATGAGAATGAGATGATTCGTAAATTATGAGTGTCCTGCGAGTATTAAGAGTAGTATACTATTGCAAGGCTATACATATGAACATAGAAAAGGTGCGGCAGGCTGGTAATTGAACAAATGTCAAACGTCTTTGGTCCAGTTGCGTCTAACTGCAACATGCTGTGGCATGTTTGCTCGGTATCGTTAACATCATTGGTGGCACCATTCAATTCGCAATTGAACATGTAGCGTGCTAACACTTCTGAAACGGCACTTAAGGTTGCTTTTAAGAGAAGTATGAAACTGAGAAGTCTATGCAGTTCCTGTCTATGCGGTACTTGTGGCAGTATGGTGACTGTATCAGGAAAAATGGCAGAGGAACAGAGAGACTTGGCGAAAATTTCACCCAATACCTTGTCTGAGTTCATATATGCCAATGGTTACGGTATATGAAGTTCAGTTGATGGAACGTTGAGAAGAGAAGGATAGTCAATTCCAGAAGAAGTTGTGAAGTGCATGAAGTTCATTGACGAACGTGTTGGTTTCGGACTTGTCACAGGCGGTGGTGTGAGCGACGTGGAGTGGAAATTGGAAGGACTCGGAGACTATAAGTTTGGTGTCTCGGCGAATCATGGAGCTTTCCTCCGTTTCTCTGACGAGAGGGAAATTAAGGCTGCATTCAATGATCACACCCTTGACCAAACTGTTGACGGACTACTGTTCCTGGCAAGGGATTTGAATAGGAGGCATGGTATTGTGAATGATGATGAGAAGGGGTTCGTGGAGACCAGAAGTGATAGTGGCCTTCCCAATTCGTGTACAACAAACTATGGCAGTGGAGAGAAGAAATGGATTCTGCTATTGGGGACCTGTTGCAGAAGATGGATGCGTTTGTTATCTATCCCGGCGACAAAAGTTGCAAAATTGTGGACAAGCGATACACAAAAGGAAGCGAAGGAGAAAATCTTGCGGATAATGAACCGAGATTTATTGATACGGATGACGTCGTGACGTTCGTAAGTGCTTTGAGCGACGGGCCTTTGCATGAGGTAGGCGTGTACGGCGTTCACGTCAAAGAAGATTGTATCCCGGGTGGAGTACACAACCTGTTCGAAAGCGTGGAGGATGTACATTAGACAATTATGCTGGTGGCTCTGTTGTACGGCTACGAGGAAAAGCAGCACGATAAAAACCACCATGAATCATAAAAGGGTATTGAGATATATACGACACTTTTATTACTGAGATCTCATATCCTAGCTAAGTATTACAGGCATCGTAGCACTTGAGACAAATTCCAAGAGCATTTCTAAACCATTGACACTGGCATTTTCTGTACCCGTACAGTTCTGCCACCCTTCTGATGGTCTCATGCACGTCCTCCACCCCATCAACAAGATATGTTACCGCTGTTGGACGGTCGTCTCCCTCCACATGAACTGCCAGGGTTGCCATTTCATATAGAGGGCCATCATTGGAAGCATTCCCGAGAGCAACGATTAAATGTGTGTCGAACTGGGGGTCGTTTTCAACCAAGGCTAGCGCCCCACTATTTTTCGTGAAACGAATGTCCCCTATGTCACAGTTTTCATCTTGAGGGTACGCAACCAGGTTCGGAAAGGATGTCAACACTTTTGAAATACCGGAGTTAACTTCTGTTTTCCACTTCGACAGTGCATTGTACCTGAAGTTAGGGAGTCCACTGTCTTTTCTAGTGCTCACAACTGCTTGTTGACGCTCTTCGTGAAGTCTGTGCGATTCATTTAAGGAGAGTTCAAGTCTCTCAAGTTCGGCTCCACATCTTTCGTAGCCTTCCCTGTCAAGGTCCTGATCAATTTCGGTACCATTGGATAATCTCACCCGTGCGCCTTGGTTTCCAGAGATGCCAAAAGTGTAGCCACCCAGGTGCTCCATGAAACTCTCGGCATCCTCTATATCTCGCCCAGTAGCAATTCCGAAACCAACGCGTGCATTGATGTACTTCATGCATTTGACTGATTCGGCAGGAATGTTCTCCCCAGCTCTTTTCAGAGTATCGTCAATATCACTAATCACGGCGTAGCCATTTTCGAATATTTCGTTAGCCAGCTGCTGAGGAGTTACTTCTTGGGCTCCAACTTCTGAGTTATACATGTTTTGAAAGCTTTCGAAAGGGTTCGTTTTGCAAATGAGTGTGGGTATACGAATGAGAAGGATGTGATTGATGTTCACAAAGTGTTTCGTAGTATAAAAAGAATCTAAGAACGACCATATAAGGGTATTGTAGTACTGTTTTAAAACGTTACTACGACGAGAAGCCTTTGCATCGATTTGCAGTAAAGAAAGGATGATTTAGTCATAAATTATATGTACGGGTTCAAGTGGGTAAAGAAAACTATGAATATCTTCAACATGAGCTTAGAAATCAAGATCAGTAAAACAACCTCCATTAAGGGTTGAAACCCATGAAAGGTTTCCCTTACTTTATACGGGTGCCCAAAGTATTGCAAAGACTTAGTTCTTCAGAATTTTTTGTACTTGTTTCCTTACTATTATCTTGCACTTTAATGATGTGGAATGACCCTTTTCCATCTAGCAAAAACTTAGCCAGGTATTAGTGATAAGGGATGTAGGATTTAAAGGGGCATATTTGAACCACAGAAGGACGAACAATATAAGTAATGTAATAGGAACAGGTCATTTCGATAAAGTAACTTTTATGTTTAACTATCTCTAGAAGGTTTACAACACCGAAAAGTCATGTGTTCTAACCTCAAAGCTGGAGGAATTGGGAGGGGGATAACTTTTCCTTAACAACGTTGACGTAGTTTGTATGAAAAGGAGCGGGGTCACCGCCTACAATGTTTCTTTCTTGGCGGGAAAAGTCGTAGAAGTACGCGTTCCTAAACTGAAAGTCGGAGAAAGAAGTAGGGAAGCCAACGAGAGTTTTCCCATATGCAAGAAGTCGCCCAACGGTCTCTTCCAGGTTGAAAGTAGTAGCTGTCTTAAGCGAAACTATCTTCAACAGCTCTTTCATTATTGTGAGCACAACCGTACTGCACTCCGTAGCGACTACGTCCATAGGAATGAAACCTCTTGAGGCCCCGACGATGTTGAACGCTGAGAGCCATACGAGCTTCTCATAATAGCTTACGAGAAATGTGTCTTCGTCGACAACCCCGCAAGTGGGACCCATAGACCTAAACCTCTCTGCAACGTTGGAGGCCCACTTTCCTGTTGCGACAGTGAGACCATCCGGACTTTGAGGAGTGACACCATCCTGCGGAGCTGCGTTTCTTGAGGAGACACCAACGTATAGGACAACTTTTGAACATTTGTCCACACCGAGCTTCGAAAGCAATGGTATGATGTCTCCATTCTGGAAGAAAACGAGATTCTCTCTGAGCGAATAAGGGCAAGCCTGAATTACGGTCTGCAGGGTGTTCGTTCTTCCACAAACTAGTATCGGTACATCAGAAAGATGAGATGTAGCAGCCATGCTGCAGAATTCGTGTGCGGAAATGACCGTATCTTCTTCGTTCGCCATCATGGTACCTATACGCTCCTTTCCAACAATAACGGCCCGAGTCCTTCGTGCGGGAGATGAGGCCTGAGGGACGTCAGAGTATCTGGGACTCGGAGGCGGAGTCGGAGCCATGTCGGACTGGGAGTTCATTGCAAGTGTTCGATTGTTTTTGTGTGACGATAGAAATGGAAGATCGGGCGGAGAACTGCTGGGGTAAAGAGTGATACTTAAGTACAAACGGTTGGGAAGCGCAGAACGGGAACATGGTTCACTTTGTGAAAGTGAGCGAAATGTATGATATGTGATTGTACTGAATGAATGATAGGGCTTGTATGAGACGACAAACCACAAAGTGTGATGATGTTTTATGAAAAGTAGGTGGAAGAGTAGAAAGTGTACAATGAATGAAACTGATTTCGAACCTGAGTTGTAAAGTAGTTGTACAGTACGAGTTACGGGGAGCTTGAATACAGGATGAAAGGAGCCATCTTGGCTTCATAAATGACGTGAACGGGTTCTATAGCTTCACTTGGATTGCCATAATTAAAAGGATGGAGTTGGATTGCGCCCGAATACGTCTATAAAGGTCGTAGAAGCACTTATGAAGGAAGGAGTTGTAGACATGTTATTGTTGATGACGGTGGAGCCAGGGTTTGGAGGACAGGCGTTGATGGAGGGTGTTCTTGATAAGGTGCGACATGCAAGGGAGTTGTACCCAAGAATAGGGATACAGGTGGATGGGGGTATTGGACTGAGTACTGTGAAAGGAGTAGTGAAGGCCGGTGCAAACATTTCAGTTGCAGGATCTGCCATCTTTGGCTCGAGTAACCCAGCTCATGTCATAGCTGGTTTTCGAAAGGTTGGTTAGAGATAGTAGCATAAAATTATTGTTTATGACATTGTTACCTTTACGTGTTATCACGACTATATTCTCCGTCTCCATTGGAGATGTATTTCTCTTGTATCACAACCGGGAAAGGATGTGAGAGAACATCAATATATCCCCAGTGGACGCTGAGAGGGAGGATGAACTACTCTACGTGCTATCATTGTTACCCATCCGGTGTCGAATGGTGACATATTCTTTTTTTGTCACAACCCACACAGGATGTGATGGAAGAAGAAGATGCCCCCAGTCGAGACAGAGGGTGAGCTACTCTAAGTACAATCACTAGTCCCTAGCTTGCCTCCACTGGCAATATCTTCCTGTTTTGCTATAAACATCGAGTGAGGTTATGGTGGAAGGGAAAAATATCGCCGGTCGAGTCGAGGTGGGTGGGGACTATGTGAAGAGGGGACAGAGGAATGGCGCTTAAATAGTGGAAGGTGCGGAGGTGTACAGTAGATGTTTTGGCGGGAAATGGGATGAGGAAACAGGGACAATCATGGTGCTGGATATAGCCCGTGTGGTTGGACAGTGGGGATGGACAGCACAGTTTAGCTCGATTGCACTGTATCGCAGCGGAAACTACGATCCAACTACTACTTCTTCTTCTGAAGATGTCGAACGGATACGTGAAGGATGAAGAGCTGTTGGCGCTGTTGGAGGGAAAGGAGCTACCGCCGACGCCGTCACCAAAGCGGGAAGAGGACGTGATTACGGCGGCTGGTCGGATGTCGCAGAAGAAGGAAGTGGCTGATGAAGGAAAGAAGTGTGAGGCGAGGAGAGAGGATGGTGATGAGGTGGAGAGGGGGGTAGAATTGGAGGTGGAGGGGGTCGCAATAGATAGAAGGGGTGCGGTGCATCTGAGTTAGTTAGAGGTTGGAGACCAGATAGAGAGTGGGGGCGGAGGGGGTGACAGGGAGATGCGGTTTGTGAGGGAGATGAAGGCGAGGGTGGGGATGTTGGGGTTGGTGATGAAGGAGCAACTGGACGATGGAATTGTGGAGATTGTAACGGAAATGGGCGCTGTGGTGCTGAGTGGGGGTGGTAGTGGTGTTTCGGTTGAGGCGATTTCGAGCCTACGGAATTCGTTGTCGGTATTGGGAGTGGAGATGAGAAATCATGTGTATGGGATAGTGGAGTGTGCGGGAAGGGAGGTTGGAGAGTTGTGTGAGGAGAATAGGGTTCTGAACGAGAGGTTGGACGTGCTGGAGAAGGAGGTGAAGGAGCTGGGCAAGAGGCAAAGATTGGTGGAAGAGGAGACGGTGAAAGGAGGTGTGGAGGGAAAGACGGAGAAGGGAAGTGTGGGAAGGGTGGCGGTGCAGAAGGGGTCCCCTGTGACACCGAAGACAAAGGGTGGTGGGGTTGAGGATGGGAAGAGCCGTCTGAAGAAGAGGCGTAAGGAGATGAAGAAGGTGGTGGAGGAGGTGCCGCGGGAGGGAATCGGAGCTCCGGTGGTGACTGGGTTTAGGAGTGCGGCGGAGGTAGCGCGGACTGCGAAGGGGATTCTGAGGGGACAGGAGGAGAGAAGGATGGGAGGGATTTGAAGCCGTTTTGGGGCGAGGCGGGTATACGAGAAGGGGGAGAGTTGTCCACCTGACTTCTACAAAATTACGTTTGCGGAGACGGAGAGAGAGGATGCGAACGCGTGATGGGCGAGAAATGGGTAAATAGTGGGGGTGGTGTGGACTGGGAAGAAGTGATGGGATGATTGAGGTAGGATGAGTTGCGATTGGCATTGCAACATGGGAGAAAATGGAAACGCAAACTAGCACGAGTGCAGTTTTGAGAGAGGGTCGCGGAAAACAGTGAATGGGGTGGTGCGGCGAAGTAGAACCTCTACAAAAACTAGGAGACCCAAGAACTAAACTGCTCGAAATGGAATTTAATATTCCAAAATTTCTTAATTTTTTGAGTGCCTGCCTCTGCCACCCCCTCGCACGCCCCAAATAGCCCCAAAACTAGCTTAGTTTCCAAAGCGAACAGACTATATTCCACTTTGCAGAACACAGACGGTCATGGCCTCGTCGACGGCAAGCGTGCAGCCATACACAGCCTTGAGCACCTCTCGGGGCGCGCGAAACTTGTTCTCGTCGTACATGGCGGCAAATTCATCGTCCACTTCCAGCAGCCCCTGCGTGAAGTGTTTTCCGCTCGGAGAGAGGAAGTGCAGCACCTGATCTCCATCCATCTCGGCAAGCTTGCGGCAGTTGAACAGATCGAAGCGATGTCGGGACGACGAGCGTTCCTCACATGGCAGAGGCCTCTACGCCGACGCAATCGAGAATGATGAAAACAAAGGCGCGCAGCTCCGCAGGCGTGAGCTGCAAGCGTTCGAACAAACGGTACAGGCGCGATTTGAAGGACATGTTCTTGACGCGTGTCTGCAACGCATTCTGAATGGCGCGCTGCACAGAGCACATAGCGTGCAGCAATTGCAGCTCGAGGTCAGCGACGGCAACAATAAATCAGAAGGCTCAGTGCGGACGTCGAGAGCTGCAATGTCTGATGCGCCATGGCGTCTGCCAGCACGACGCTGTGCACGTGCAGACAGAAGTCGGCCTCCTACGCACGCATGACCTGCTTGCCGGACAGCGGCTGCTGCGGCGACGAGTTGAGCGACTTAATGACGACGACGGTGGCCGGTGGAGCGACAGCTACACTTTCATCAACTGCTGGTGGCAGTGGCGACTCCATGTCAAGGGTAAGTAGGTGCGGGGGGGTGAAGGGAAGGAAGAGGGTAAGAAACTGCGAGACAAGGCAGAGGCAAGCGGACAGACGGGGAGCAGAAGCGCGCAGCAAGGGAAGATACCGCAGCAGGAGGCAAAAGTGCTGGCGCAGCAAAGCCGCCAGCTGCAGTCAACGTCGGCAGGCGGCGGGCGGCGGCCGCGGCGGCGGATGCGGCGGCGGCGATGCGCGGAGCGTTAAGGCAGCGGGCGCCGCGAGTGCCCGAGGCACAGAAGCGCAAGCGCTTTTATGTACGCCGCGCAAGCGCGGCGGACATAAAAAAGAAGGCAAAAAAGCAGCCGTGCGACGTGGGAGCTCGTTTGCTTGTCGCGCGCAACGATCGCGGGAGGCGGCGGAGGGGGGCTGCGGGGCGCTAGGGCAGCGGGCGCGACCAGCG
Organism: Gracilaria domingensis; assembly: GCA_022539475.1. NCBI lineage: Eukaryota > Rhodophyta > Florideophyceae > Gracilariales > Gracilariaceae > Gracilaria > Gracilaria domingensis. The sequence goes on along the minus strand of VCMS01000188.1, from coordinate 100,810 downwards.
CGCGAGGTACAGCGGCGCAAGCGTGGCGTACAAAGAAAAAGGCGGAAAAGCAGCGGCGCCACGAGGGAGCTCGCTTGCTTGTCGCGTGCAGCGAGCGCAGGCGGCGCACGCGCCTCGCCGCCCGCTGCGCGCTCTCCCGCCAAAATTAAAATTTTAATTTTGGCGCGCGGCGCCAGGCCCGAAAGCGCCGCCGCGCGTCATAAGGCGCGAGGGCGCGCGCGGGCGCGCAGCGCCCGTTCTTACGCCGCGAGTGCGAGCGGCGCTTTTTGCTGTCGACGCGCCATGCCAACCGACTGGCTGTTCAGGCTGGGGGGCGCCGCGCCGCCGCCCGCGCTCACTGCGGTCGCGCGCGCCGTCTGCGAGAAGGCCGCCGTCACGCCCAACAGCTGGACTGCAAGCGGGAGGCGTGGGCGCTTACCAGCGCCAAGTCCACCGGCACGCCGTCGGAGAGCGGGTTCCGCGCCTTCGCCGCCCATCTGCGCGCGCTGCAGTCGGCTACAAAACCCAGGTCATCGCCGCGCAGCCGCCACGCGCTGCTGCACACGCTCACGCCCACGCCCACGCTCATCCGCTCCGTTGACGAATTCTTCAACTACTGCGAGCAGAAGCACGTTGCCAACAACGAGCCGCTCGTGGTGCGATCTGGCCGAGGCGCTGTAGCATGATGGGTCGGCCGCGAAGAGGAGCCGCGTGCTCAAGCATGAGCCGCTGCCCGTGCCGGTCAAACCGCGCGCAGCGCCTCTCCTGCCGATCGCACTACATGCGGCGCAGTGCGCGCAGCCGGGCGATGTTGAGACGGATGAACAGTATGCCAACCGTGATGCGTCGGGTCGCGTCGAGACTTCGCTTGATAACTCTAACGCGACGCCGCATCACCCCATGGCTGCCGACGTGAGCAGAGCAGTAAACGCGCAGCCGGTCGCTGTCGCTGCGCAGCGGAATGCCGGGTACATGAACAATCCTGTGCGTCAACGTATCAATGACGTGCGCGCGCACATGCAGATGGTTCTGCAACACATCTTCAGCCGCGTCAGGCTGCTGCGCGGAGATGACGTTCCACCTCTGTCCAACACGGGTCTATTAGAGGGAAGTCCTGCTACGGTGCTCATCGCTGGCCGCATCCGAACGGAATTGGAGGACGCTGACGCCACGTCTACAGCCCGAATTAATGTATACTCCGTCACTCTGGACAATGAAGATGGAAGTCGTATCAAATTCAACCTTAACAGGCTCGTGAAGAACAAGCATCTGTTCTTTATCAACCAGGGCATGATTGTTGTTGTCGACGGCGCCAATACCAATGGCAGGCTGTTTGACGTGCACGCCATCTACGACAACGCCATGCACACTCACCAACAGCAACCTCGCGTTTCCGAACCCGAACATCAGCTGAAGATGGAAGACGAACAGGACATTCAGCCGGAAATTCAGCCCACTCAACCGTACGAAAATCTCATTGTCGCAGCCGGGCCGTTCACCCGTCCGTCCAACTTCAAGTATGAACCTCTTTCCGATCTTCTTGAAATCATTGAGCGAAACAGACCAGACGTTGTCATCTTGACAGGTCCGTTCGTTGAGGAATCGCACCAACATATCTCCGACGGAACACCCATTTCGCATTAGCAAGTGTTTGTCGATCGAGTCATCTCTCCGCTACAGGCGGCGATATCCAGGGTGGTTCGTGGTGGAGAAACGGTTCTTCAGTTCTTTCTCATTCTCGCGCTGAGGGACGTTCACCATTCCTTTTTATGTCCCCAACCTGCCTTCAACTCGCCTCCTGAGCTGCGATCCGAACATTCATTTGTGTCCGAATCCATCCGTGTTGCGAGTGAGTGCAAAAGATGGGCAGCATGTGTCCTATGTGGGCATTTCACCCCTGCCTACGTTGTTGGATGTATCCGCCGATAGCGTATGCATGAACAAGCTAGATCGCTTGGGCTCTATCGTTTCTCACATGTTGAGGCAACGCTCTTTCTACCCATCTTTCCGTGCACGCAACTTTGTGCCGCTGGACAGCGGAGTTTTGGACCAACTCGGCATTATGGAAGTGGACACTGGTGAAACTGTCTATGTGATCATTGTGCCGTCTAAATTGAAAGCGTTTGCCAAGAGCGTCGACGGGGGTGTGGCAGCTGTGAATCCTGGGCTGGCGAGCCGAGAATCCAACGGAGGGACATACGGAGAAATTGCTCTTCCGCTGCACCACTCGCGACTACGGAGATCAATTCAAGCCAACGAAGACAAGCTTGAGGTTAGACTTATCCGTCTACGAAAATACAGCGCGTTACCCTGGCTGTCTACGCATTATTGTTGGAAGTAAAACAGTTTCGTTGGGAAAGACATGTCGTGTTCGTACGGTCCACATTGGCACGTGGAGATTGAACTGCGCGACCACTGCAGCACCGAAAAGCTACGTTGCGTCCATGTAAGACAGCTTATTCATGTCACACACATGTCGCGCGCCCTTGATTGTTAGAGCTGCCACCAATACATGGATTCGTCGCTCTCCAGAATGCCCGAGCCGCGCGACACAATGTAGGGGGCAGTCTGCTCGAGCTCTGATGCGTACGGATTCTCGCTCTCGAAAACGCCAGCCTCAAACGTCCAGCGCAGCCGCAGCGGCAGCGCCACGCGGCGCGCTCTCGGCACAGCAGTGCACGGAATGAACGAGCTAACGGCCAGCGCCGGGGGCGCGGACGGCGACGCCGCCGCCGACAGCAGGAGAGCCTTGACAAAACAGGCAGATATTTGAGCTGACGGGACGCGGCGCGGTGAGACGAGGGCGCCGACGAAGGCTTTGACGCCAGCGGCGGCGGATGTCCGATGGAGGCGTCGCCCACGCAACAGTAGCCCCCACGACGCGCGCGAAGAAGACGAGGCTCACGGTGCGCAGATGAGTGGCACGGCGCTGAAAGGTGGCCCGGCGGCGACGACGACGTTCAAACGGCAAACGGAGTGCAGATGGAGCGTGACCGGGGGCAGACTTCAAACTGTGAACTGCCGTTGTCGCGTGAATCCGGATGCAGCGTTTGCGCTCCAACATCTTGCAATCCCATCGAGCACAGAATGCATTGCATCTGTGCATTGTCAAACCCCCGTAATGAAGCGCTCGTCTCATTCTGTGCTCAAACTGCGATCAAAATGCCCTAATTGTTTCCAGTTGCCATCCAAGTACCCTCAGAAGTTTGAAAAAAATTCTTGTAGCGAGCAGAACGTAGTTGAACAAATGGAACGAGTTGGAGGTTGAAAACGGGAATCCGGTAACCCAAAGCTTATTTTCTGCCGTTTACATGTCGCATAGCGGGAAAAAGCGTGGTGAGGATGAGTTAGTTTAGAGCAAAGATACGTAGGATATAAAAGAACGTACGAAATGACTGCACGGAATACATCCGTGAGATACGGACGATGTCCGCTTTATGAAGGCGTCTATTAAGCGGACATAAACTTTATGCGCTTAAAGCGTACTTCATTCTTTTCTCCGCTCTCTACTTCGTAGCCAGTGCGAGGGCGGAAAAAAGTACTACGGAGCGGAGTAGAACGCGAAGATGTGGATAGCACGGATCACGACGGTAGCAGAAGGTCGGACGTCGGACGGACGGCGGAGGCGGCGGAGGGAAGAGATTTATTTTTATGGGCGAGATTGGACAGGTGTACAGCGTACAACGTTGTGATATCACAGGTTTATAACCAGTGGTAGATAATACGAGAAGTGCACCCTTGTGTTGAGGTCGACGTGTTCCCACGTTCCTTTTGGAACCAAAGCACGTGATATACACTCAAATTATACTCTCCGTTCTCAGCTTGACGTCGATCTCGACTGTCGCGCGACCTCCTTCTCCCCTCGGACGACCTTCTTTTGCGGTCTTTGTTGTCGTTTCTTCTTCATTTTTTCTTCCAATGGTCTACTACTGTACACATAAGAGGCGTGGGTGCCGGTTCGTTATTTGCCAAGGATTGTTATCTCTTCAACAGCATGTTAACCATTGCCCGCTTCATCTGAAAGCCGCGCGGGAAGACGACAATAGGCTTCCCATTCGAAGAAGCACGCGTCTCAAGCTCTCTGCGCGCGCGCTCGCATCTTCCAAAACGGTCACTGCCCCTTGTCGCCTTCCCGAGCCTTCGTTGTCCGAAGACATCGTTGACCCCACTCCGTGCGCTCCTCTCATTCCGGACACTTGGCATTGTGTTTCTCCTTCCCTGGGTCCCGCGGCATTAGAGCGAGAACACGGAAGCAGTTTCCGCCCAGTGCCTTCTGAGGAGGCCCTCTCTGATTTGCTTATGGATTATCTCACGGCTTGTCTGGCTTCAGTAGCTTCCAACCTTGGTGATCGTGAAGCAAACGAGCTAATTGGGCTACTTCGTGACCCGCGATTCTCGCAAAAGCGTTTCAACGAGACCATAACAAGTTCCAACCGCTGTACAGAACTGAAGAACGCCATTCTCGAACGAAACGCCTCAAAAGACGATTTCAATCCAAGAACCGTCTCGCCAGATGGATGTAAGTTCAGCGCCACCCTCTACACGAGAGACCCTGTTCAGACACTTTTGAAACAGCTGCAGTTGGTTGACAACGAAAACTCATTCTTCCACCCTATACCTCAGACCCACTCCACGAAAATATCTCACCACATGTCCGGCTCTCTCGCAAAAGGCGCCGTTGGATATTAGAATAGTGGTACTCTCAAGAAATAAGTTACAGTCAATCTTTCGTAGGTCTTCTGCAGGTATACACCGATAAGTTTTCAACAACTCTAAAGAAAACATCGGTTACCGCCTATCCTCTTCACCTCTTATTTCTCAACTTCTCCGACGAGCTACGCCGTAAGTGCATCCGTGATGAACTCACAGTAGTGGCATACTTCCCCACCACACTGATCGAGGTTTCCGCATCTGAAACAGACGCAATGCCATTCGTTTCTAGCAAGTCTCTACGCGAGTCCCGGATGCAAATCCTTCAAAACTGTCTTCGACAAGTCCTGGAGCCCATTCTAAATCTCACGCAGAAAGGTTTTCAGTTCATCGGCGAAGACAAACTAAGTCGAGTGTGCCATCCTCTGCTTGCAAGTTATTGTGCGGATATTCCTGAGGCTAAGGACGTTCTTTCTATTCTTCATGGGACCAAAACGGAAAGTCCGAGTCATATATGCAAAGCCCCTAGCTCATCTTTATGCAGTCATGTTCCCAACTCATTCAACGGAAGTTCTTAAAAGCACACGAAAAGCATCCGAAAGACATACACAGCTATATAAAAACATGCACAAAAGGACGTGGCGGAAAAACGTCGACGTCGTGCGACGGAGAGGAGATCTCAGGCGGATACTCTTATGCGTTCAAAGTCCATATCTTTTATTCCTTCGTTTCTCGAAACTCTCGTAAGCCTTGGAATGAACCGTGATTGTCTCCACACAGTCTGTTCTCATTCGAACCATTACACAACTTGCATCTCGGCATCTCGAAGCTGATAGAAACGGCCACAATCGAGAGACTGCAGTCAGAAACTCTGTGCACCACAATAGGAACATCTGCATCGCGTTCATTTCGAACGATACGCACTCAACTTCTCAACCATGCAACCGCAATTCTAGCTGCCATAGAACGCGATTCTCCTGCCAAAAGTTTACATATCGATTTCTCCACGCAGGAGAAAGGCAAATCTTTGAATGGTATCTTCACGAAAGATGGTCTCCGTGGAATGCTGGAAGCCCAAAACTACAAAGCTCTTGAAATGGTCTTCTCCTTCATAGGAGCATTCCTTGACATATGCTGTAGAGAACAGGACGTTGCCCCAGTCATAACCATCTTCTCTCAGTACTCGGACTTGCTTTCGACTTTATTCAGATACAATCGTGACCCGTATTGGACTGAAAGCTCTCTCCTGTGTCTTAGTTCGGAGATTGAAGCCTTCAAGCGTTCCGCAACAATGACTCTGGCGGATTTTCCTCCCTCCAGACTGGGAACTCTGAAGCTTCATCTTGTCGATCATCTCGTGGACGATATTCGCCGTCTGGGAAGTCTCAAGTACTACGACGCAGGCATATACGAACATGCACACCTGCTATTTAAGAGACACTACAAAAAGACGTCCAGAAGAACAGCAACGGCTGTGGATGAGACTATTCGCTCCATTGAGCACGGACATGTTAGAAAGCAATGGAATGGCAATACTCCTCACCAGCGTAATCCAGGTTTACCAGGAACTTCCACACAGCTCCCTCGATTTGCAATGAGAGGGCGTTCTTTCACTTTACGAGCTCTTCACCATTGTGTTTCAAGTATGTCCAGTTCAAAAACATGGACTGCTGTTAGAGAGATGTTTCTCAAGTACGGACACAAGGTCGATTCTTGACCAAATTGGTGCACAGGCCTTTCCTTCTTTCCTCAGTTTCGTGAAATAAACACTGGATGAGCACTCTATTACATACTTTCCAGAAAAGACAATGATAACAATGGTGAGTTCGGCCCTCGTGAAAGGCGGTTTTGTTCCGACTACTGAACACTTCGATTTTTCTTCTAAGGCACTCAAGTTGGGACGACTTAAGTACCCCATCATCCAACGAGTCTTTGCTTCTCCAGCATTTGATTCCAGTAGAAAGCCAAAGTTTTCCATTGTATTGGTAAGCGGAGAAGATTCAGAGACTTGGGTTGCCCAGGTAGTCGCTCTGATTCAAATATCTCTCCTTGATTGTGCACTTATCGCATCAGAGGTGGCATTCGTCCGGTATTTCGAGGTTTTACCCCCCGCAACAAACATCGACCACATATTGAAATGCATATCTTTACGGTGGGCTACAAACGATGAAAAGAACAACACTCTTCCGTTCCGTCGTCATTCCAAAACGGAGAGTATCGTAGAGTTAACTCCTTGGTACGGGATGTTTCCGGCTTCTGCACTACAGGGAACTGTCCATGTTGTTCGATCAAACTACCCTGCTCCACCTTTTTGTCCTCCACTTCAATGGTTTCAACACCGATTCTACATCAATCGATTCTATCATGATTCAGGTGAAGGACCAACTGAGCACGTTGATCTTGTACAGCCTTAAACATTAAGGGCTCCATCCTCTACCTGTTCACCTTGTGGTGCCTTTTCTTGTGATCCTGTGCTACTTCCAAAATCGTTCATGTCCATTTCCTTGAACTCCATATCCCCTTCCTCGCATTCACCAACGAAACTATCGCTAATAGAACCCAATCTTCGGCTCACACTGTCAATAAAAAATTGTTCTTTCACAGTGAGGTAAAGTCTTCCGTTCGACCGCATTCGATATCCAAATGTAGCCTCTCTCATGTCATTACCAAGAACCTTAGTCCAACCTTCCGTTGTCGTTCCATAATTATGAAACTCGCTGGAATTGGTCCTCAAGACATGTTGCCTAACATCCGCTAAAACATTCTTTAAACACAGAGGTAGCAGTTGGGCAAACCTCTTTATAAACAGTTTCTGTCTCTGGCCACCCCTTGATGCATCCGTGCTTAGAAGGCTCACAACCGTCAACACCCAAGCGTCCAAACGTGCGACCAACAGTATAGTGCCGTCTACAAAGGTGCCCGTATCCTTTTCTTCCACATCATAGCCAATAAACTTCTTCAGTACTTGTACCCCAACACGGTTTCGGAAGAACAAGTATTGATCTTCCGTCGGCATATCGTCCACATTGTCCGCATTGGAGTACTTTAGACGAACAAATGGGGCTTTTCTCCACCATGAAGTGTTCGGTACACCATTTTCGTCAATACGAAGTATTTTCTTCTGCCCTTCCTTCAACTGCATTGTGCGTTCGTCAGCCTTCTCTTCTACGAGCTTTGTTCTTCTCCAAATCAGATCGTAGCCCAGGAGCAGAAGTATTTTATCCCTCGTATTTCTCTTCCCAACGCCCACGAGGTCACTCATGGTCTGCCGCATTCTCTGCCTAAGGCAGATATCTGCACAAAGTTCCAGTATACACTTGTTGGTAGGAGATGCTTTTCTAATACCTTCCCAGCTCAACTCCTTCAACTCGCTTTCAACCATTTTCTTCAGCAAAGCATTTGACTCCCCCTCTACCGACGATGTGAACATGCCAAAACTGCCCAAGAGCTCCAGGGGGTTTTAGGAACCATGTATGAACCACCTTCCTCCGGCTCAATAAGCCCTTCTCCACTCTCAGCTGCGTCATCCACCTTCTCGGCACGGTTACCCCAATTTCGGGTGAGCGACTCACCTTCGGACCATAGCTCACTTGTTACTCTCCTTGCCTACGTCAGCATTTTGTGATACACTGCTCGGGCAACCCCTCGAAACTCGTCGCACACCTCAATTTTATGCTTCTTTCGACCTGTCTGCCGAGATTCACCAGCACGTGTACTCCTATCCGCCTCCTGTTCCAGTGTCCCCCTTAGCCTTTCAATGACTAGATCCTTCTCCTCAAGCCTCTTTTTCAAAGCCGTACTCTGCTCTTGGGCGACCTTGACTAGAATACCCCGAACCATCAAGTCCTCTTGTAGCGTCTTAACCTTTTTTTCAAGCAATTCAGTTCATTTAGAACATCACATCTGTTCAAAGAAGTTGCGTTCACACCAGTGTAGATATTTTCCAGTATTTCCCTAGCCTCTTCGGCGACAAGCCCCGGTAATGCAGCAGGATTCGGTGTTATTTCGTTATCGAAACTATCCTCATGTGCCACCCTCTTAGGCACGAGAGGCTCTAGGCTTTCTGTGTCCACCATTGCCATCGCTCACAGCTCCAGCTCTCGGGTCTGTCCTCCTCCATTGCATCGTATATCAGATGAATTGGGCCTCCTACGAGCTGCAACGGCCTCCGTTCTGAAAAGAGGGGAAGGTCTAGGAGTAATTCGCCTACCAGTCGTCTCTCGATTTCTTATTGTCTTTCTCCCTTGACCGGACTCATTGCGAGGCATAACACGATTCAAAGCGGCCCCAGTTCTAGAAGACAGGGAGGGAGGTGACGATCTTAATATAGTAGGGTTCTCACGACTTCTCGTCATTGTACCTTGTTGTCCCGATTCACTGGACGGCGTAACCCGCGCCCAAGTAGCTCCAGTCTTCGATATCGGTGGGGGACGTGATGGTTTTGGTGTCATACGAACCTCTTCAGTTCCAGTTGTCATACCCTCTTGTCCTGACCTGCTGGGCCGAGTTACCTCCTCTTCTTGGGGAGCAGACACAGATGCGCGATTTACATTATCGGCAGGTAACGGCACAACATCGTTCGCTGATCCACGAAGTCTCGACGCAATCCCGGAAGACACTCCGCTGCGAGATGAGTGAGAGAGTACTGTAGAAGGACGCCCACTGACTCTCTCCTTCGTCGTAGATGACTTCCGTTTAGGACGTGCGGTGCTTGTAGCCTGATTCGTATCATTAGATGCTCTTCTCTTCTTCTGTCCACTATTGTTCCGCTGCGTACTATTTCGCTTTCTCGGTGTTATACCCATCTTGTGGAGATAAACGGGGTAAGGAAACGAAATACTTGGGAAGAGGGGGTGGTTGGGTGGAGTGCATGGTTCAGATATTCCTGGAGACTCCGCAGTTTCTGCTTTTTTGGATTTTGAGGTGCGCAATGGGTCGCAAATATCGCCGTTACATATAGATGAAGAGCTCCAGTGTACATGTACAACGCGTATTGCAGGCAGCTGCAGCATTCACAAGCATATTTACTTTCTATTCGGTACTGCACTCATCTATTGCTCCAATGTCAGAGCCCAGTTCCAGGCATACTGCTCTTCGTAGTTGAAATACAACTCTTCGCCCTTCTCAATATCTTTTACTGCTCTACAACGAAGTAGAGCATAGTTAAAAAGGTCGGACTTAAACTGTATCACGGACTTCGCTTTCACCATCTGCACATTGGCACTTCGAGTCCTGTTTGACTGGGGCTGCGATAAATCGGTATTTCCGGCATGATATCCGCCGTCGTTAATGTTGCCCCCGATACAAAAAGGCGCCGGGACAATGTAGACTTCGCTCTTCTTTCTATCCTGAGCCTTTCTTGGTCTGTTCCTCAGGTGCAGAAACTCCGAACCAGTCACAGTGACCATCATAGAAAACAACTTGTACCGCACAGGCGTGGCTCCCAGACAGCCACTTCCATACGTTAAGTGTCTTTCCTTCCGGTTCGTCAGATCCGTGTATACCAAATTTCCATAAAAATGACAGATAGTTTCCACAGCCAATATCCTATGTTCCGTGAACACCCCCATACCAACACGGGGATGTCGAATCTTAGAATATGCTACATGTAAGCGATAGCGATTGGCTTCAACCGTCAACAGCATATGTATATCCATTAGATTCAGAGCTCCTTGGTACTTCTCCTCTCAAAGATCTACAGTATGCTGTCCACACTTGTCGAAAAACTCCCAGTCCTTCCAGTATCTTCCCAGGAACCGAGTAATATGTGCAGGCATCACTTGGTACTGGGGGTACCCAAATGGAGCCTTCCATTCAACGCGACCTCAGTCTTGATGTGGAACCCGTTCATAAGTCGTTGAAGCAGCATCCACCTCCTCCTGTTCAACCACGATTTCATTCTTCCCCCGGTGAAGAACTTCAGCCATAGGAGTCGTTATATGGTGCTTCGCATGGCTGAAGCATGGCATATTGTTCTCGCACCCCAAGAACTTCCTATGCCTTGTGAGCGATACGCACGTTATACCCGTAGAAAAGATTCCCGCGAACGTGTCCATGACAAGATCACCCGGTCTTGTGAACCGTCATAACAACTCTTTCATCAACTCCCTAGACTTCTGCTCCGGTCTCATGTACTGCGCACTTGGTACTGAACTACCTGGATCATTTAAATTCCATGTCAACCACTTCCCCGCTCTCGGTTTCGGCACCCGGTCAATTACATTCCTGTTTGCCGGGAAAGTAGAAAGAATGAAATTGTTCTTCTCAAATGGAGTAAGACTGGCTTCCTCCGATAGTCGCAATCCACGCTTCACCCCATGAACGGCGTACTCCGTTACGGGCTGTATCCCAAACTTCCGTGGATTCCCGCCAACATTACTTCGATCCCGGATGTACACAAGTGGATTCCCATCCACATTAAACGAAGGCATGAGTTCTGGCTTACCTTTGCTTCCAGTCATCTCTTCTATTTGCCGTTTCCGAGAGTATCCTGTGCCAAACATGAAACCGTGCCATGGCACAGAATATAATGAAGTGCCCACCTGACCGAAGCGCGGAACTTATTAAGTCCGTCGTACTGATCATGTCATTCTCACTGAAGACATCGTGAGCACTATTCCGTTTGCTCCTCTTCCTTCGAGTGTTAAAGCGATGGCGATGGTCTGTTAGGACAAGCTGTGTCTCACCCCATAAAATCTCACTCTCATTCACAAACGTTTCATGTGTGTGCCTCAGGTCCTTCATGTCACAATTGTACGCTACAAAGTGCGACTTTCTCATCCCCTTCCACACCTTGTCCATATTCATTCGAAGGAGACTGGATATCCGCTTCATGGGCGGCTCAATCCCAGTCTTTTGGATGTTGTACACGATAACCCGAGATTCATACTCCGCACGATTCACCGGCTTTTCGAAGTCTTCGTTATCTGAGCTCACGAGGTGCATATACTCTCGACGAGGTGTGGGTGGGGCAGACTTGGTCGAAGAAGTTTCGGCATTAACGGAAGTTTTAGAAGGATACGCAGTTCAATATCGGGTTTCACGGTAATGCCCACATTGAACCCTGCCTCATGACGCATATCCTGTATCGGTTTCCATAGCAACTGCGAAAAGTTCTAAAATCGTGCAGGCAAATCACCGGAGTCAGAACCAGATACGGTATCCATCCGTATCTTCGAAAACTCTATCCAGTTCCTCATCTGATCAGCCCGTAAGCTATAGAGGCTATCGTGGGTGCATATGGTTTCGAGATCTGTCAAAAATTCCTTAGCCAGTATTCGGATGTTTGTATCGCATTCATCGCTCAAGGTCTCCATCGATCCACTAGTACTGCTCTGTGCCACATCTTGTGTGTTTAATCGAGTACTCTGGCTTGTCGGGGCATAACCAGACTCCCGTGTCTCTAGCGCTGTATACTTCAACGTCTGCATATTCATATAAATGTATGGTTTCACCATGTGCTGCACGGTCGTATATCCAAGATGAGCCGCAAAACAACTCCATGCCCATACGACCTCACTGATAGCAAATCTCAATCGATCACAGTTGTCTTTGGAGAACGACGTAAAAGTGGATATGTACACAGATGGTGCATGGTTGACTTTTCGTTTCTTTTTCGGCTGTTTCCTCTTCATCATTCTGATGTTGTCGTTCTCTCCCATTATGTGGCCGAGGTATGATAAGTATATAACGACCTCAAATAAGTTCACAGCTGTTGGTGGGATAAACACTGTCGTCTTCAGAACCTGCTTTTTCCTGGTCATGAAATAACCAACCAGGCATCACACCGGTAGGTATATACCGATATCCATAGAGAGAAGGAAATAATCACGGAGTCTCTGGTCTTCATCCCTGTCCTTCTTTTCAAGAAGCTTCGTTACAAGATATCGTTGCTCCACAGGTTTGTTATTCACAACACTCTTTTGCAGCTGTTGCAGTGTTACGTTCTGCAGGTTCTTGGAGTTAGTGGCCTCCTCAAACATCTTCCTTGCCTCCGGAATATGCTTATAGTTGTCGGCGCGAAACTCTATTAGCCCTCTAAACCCCACGTCCCGTGGCCGACCAGGGCATCCATCGCTGTTTGCCAACGCATTGCGAAGAACCAAGAAAAGTCTGGCATATGCATGGAACGCCAGAGGCGGAGCACTCATGTCAATAAGATGTATCTTCTCTCCATCGTCAGTGGAATCCATCGCTTCAGCGCAAACAACGGAGGCGAGCCTTTAAACTGCGACTTACGCTGGGCACTCCCGCTTTCGGCAGCGCCTCCCATCGCACTGCCAGTCTCGTTCGTGTCCGTGTCCGCTCGCTTCTGAGGTCGGTGTCCATGTCGCTTTGAGCGGGTGCGATAGCGTCGCGTGTAGGCCACGTGCGATTCGGAGCTATTGCAAAGGTCGCGTATTGTGCTAAAAATCGCGGACCAAGTGGGTGTGAAGCGCTAGTTTAGTCTAGTTTGATATATCTGCACGGCGTGTGCAGCGAAATCATTGCGAGAAGTACCGGAAGTTGTGCTCTGGCAGGTCTGCGGAGGGTGCCAGAATGTGGCTAGAACGTGCCCGCGGCTGGGAGGGGGGGTCGGTCGTGCTAGGGTAGCTACCCTAACACGACCGGACCCCCCCTCAAGCCCGCGGGCATAAAATCGCACATTTTTCAAATAATCGGCCAGAACGTGCCCGCGGGCGGGGGCTTCCGGTCGTGTTAGGGTAGCTACCATAACACGACCGAACCTCCCCGCCCGCAGGCACGTTCTGGCCAAATTCTGGCGCCTTCCGGGGACCTCTCAAAACACGCCCCCTGGCACTTGCCGCAACCACGGCGTCACCTCCGCGCACCAACCCATCTTCTCCCTCCTCCAAACGCTCCCTAATTCTTACGCGCACCACAACTGCTGAAGAGAAGAGGGTGGTGTCGAGTGTCAAGAATGTGGGGGACTGTATGCATTCTGCGCGGTGTTCGACGACGCGGCTGACGAACTGGATTCACCGCTAATGGCGATGGCGTACCCCGGCACGGCGGGCGCCCTTGGCGCAGCAATACTTCAGGTCGCCATCGATAGCAGTCTTGTTTAGTCTAGTGGTAAGCTATGAAACAACTTACATTTTTCATTACACTAATCTTTACGCCAGTCATGGACTGCACACGACGCAGTTCCATCCCGGAGCCGTAAGTCCGTTACGCGCATGCAGCCCATCGGAGGGCAGCCGATGTGCTGGCCAGCCACGGCGCGCAACAACAGCCTCACTCCGAACGCACGACACCGAGCGCTGCTGACAGCAGGGTGAGAAGGGCGTTGTTGCGAACGCGCTTCACACCCTTCCGTACGTGCTCTCCCTCTCGTCGTACCACCATTGTGCGACAAACAGATACGTTCTGGCCGCTTTTTTGAAAAATGTGCGATTTTATGCCAGCGGACGGGTGGGTCCGCTCGTGTTAGGGTAGCTACCCTAACACGACCGGACCTCCCCCACCCGCGGGCACATTCTGGACACATTCTGACACCTTCCGGAGACCTCCCAAAACACGCCCCCCCGGTACTTCCCGCATTGATTTCGCTACACCCGCCCGCCGGTACGTTTTCGCCGCTGTCCGTGTGTATTGGCGGAAGTCGGCTGTACATGAATGAGTGTACTTTTGACTACTATGACAGTGTTATGAGCACTTGAAGAGCACGATTAGAGAGCGACCATTGATTGCGTGAGTCATCGTTGCGCGTACGCCACGACTCTAAAGCGTACATTCAGCGAGCCAGCGGCCACGGACAGGACACGGACGAGACTGGCGGTGCGCTGGGAGAAGGTGCCGAAAACGGGGGTGCCCAGCGTAACTCGCCATTTAAAGGCTCGCCTCCGTTCTTGTATCGTCCAGAGCGAGCGTATTATGGATCTAAACCTTTCACTGCAATAACCGTTCAACATGAAGCCGATTCCTGTTCGAAAGCGTACGCAAAGCGTGACTCCTCGCACACGGCGGAGCATTCGATGATTGCAAGTTGGAATGCGGGTTTCTCTGCAGATGGATATTGAGAACGAAGGAAAGGTGATAGTCGGGGAAGAGTTGTTGCATGGAATTGGAAGTGTTCTACGCTGCGAGTTGAACGGGAAGCAATTGGACCCAGGTGTTGTGGTGGTTCATAATATTCTCATCAGACGAAGCGGTCAGACGTTCTACCCTTACCATGCGGAAGGCCTGGATCTACCACAATACATCCAGGATCTCCGGACGGCCGCTCCTTGGGATGAGAAAATGATGGAACCGGTGGCAGCCAGCATTCCGACGTCCAGGCGACGAACGGTGAGCGCTATGAGTGATGCGATGACGCTGACAAGCCGCACGGAGCCAATTCGAAGTTCATCAACCCCTAGAGGTAGCGCATCAGTAGCACCTCCGCGGGCCGGTCCGTCGTCTGTTACGAAGCGAACTATGGAGACGAGATCATTTCGAGCTACGAAGCGGACAGGCCAAACAAAGTCTACCTCCGCTACGAAGCCCACTGGGTCGAGAAGGGCATCCTCTGCGATGAATCAGATCGTCAACACAAGGGGATCTTCTGCGTCGAAACAGACCGTTCAGCATGCGATGGCTGTGCAAGAAGAGGAAGATGAGATCATAAAAGGTCCCCTTCCAGACGCGGATGCGCAATCCGCACGAGGAGCTGGTCCATCTGTACCCCAAACTGCACCAGAAACTGCGGAGCAGCAGGACGATGACTTTGTGCTTCTGTCCGCAAGAATGGCACGTTCAAGTGTTTCTGGCGAGCAGTCAGGAACACAAGGGACACCTACTCGGAGCAGAAGCAAGACGTACAGACGAATTCCTCAGAAGGTCCCAAAGATGAACCTCAATCACTACCGGATGGTTGTTGTTACTGTTGACATTACTCCCGTGGACACTCCGCCCAATTTACTCCGTGGAGTAAGTAAACGCCACGTTGAAGCCCTCATGAAGAGTATGGAGGAGCGGGGGATATTGTAGTCGATCGGTTCTCTAGTGGTGGCCTTACAAGATGCTACTACGGGAGAGAGGGATACTGACAAGGGACGCCTAACGAAGAAGTGCTTCATTGTGGATGGTTTGCATCGCCTGAAAATTATACAATATTTGGCAGCGACTGGTGCACCGAAGTGGAAGAGATTAGCCAAGTTTTGCCGTTGCAATCTGCTGATACGAAGAGATGGGAGGCTCATTGGGATGAAGGAATTGTTATGTTTTGCTTCGTACCTCTATGAGTCGACGAGTTACCATGCGAAAAATGATGTTTGCAGACAAGATACACTCTATAGTTAGTGTGGTCGCCATTCTAATTGAAAATGTTGAGAGGGTGACGCCGGCAGACGTGGATCCTGCAGAAGTGACAGAAGTGTTGAATGAGAGCCAACTGATTGGGACTGTGCAAGAGCGTCAGTATCTGAGATATGCTAATGTCGCCCTGCAACTCATGTCTCGTGAGGAAATGCTGGCCCATTTCGAGGATATATGTGAAACTGTGAGTGACATAAGTCTCACACATCTGTCTCATACTCCGCTATATGTTTTGGATGCCGAGGAGTTTTCCTTCATTCTTGATTGTCTTCAGATGTTTCTATTGAAGGGCAAGTCGACGAAGACAAAGCAATGGAAACGCTTCGAGGAGGTTCGAGGTTTTTTTTATGATAGAGCAGTGTCTATGTTCCGCTCAGCTCGAGCAGTGAGGAATGAACTGAACGAGGAAGAGTCCATGGAAGTATTTCTGAAACGCGAAGTCAGTCTTTCTGCTCCATCGAATGAAGATGACGTTGAAGACCCAGACAACAACGCAGCTGTGTATCAGTTCCTTTTGGGAAAAGTTGTGAACTTAAATACATTGCTGCGTGTTTGGAGCAGGACGAACTCAATTAGAACTGCCACGACTTCCGTTCAGAATCGATTACGGACGATGCTCAAGGTAAATCCGCCGCCCGCACCAGTGAAGCAGTTTGTGGCGAAGAGGAGGACTCCCGCTGCTGCTGCTGGAACATCTGTCAGTGAAGAATGGGAGCCGCGAAGAAGTCCACGAGAACGAGCGCAGGTGCGTTATAAGGAAATTGAGCACGGCCAAAATCGAGGTGCCATAGAAGTTCAAGATAGCTCTGAAGATAAACAGCGGGCTCCGCCCAGAAAGAAACAGAGAAAGACTTTCACACAACAGATGAGATCCACTCTGAACAGCATGACAGCGGATAACCTGATGTCTCAACTAAATGAACATGTGCTGAGAGGAAGGTCGATGAAGGTTCAGTTTGTGTCATTGGCAGAGGGAGAGAATGCAGAGAACGCATGCAGTTCTGCATTTGTAGATGACGAAGAGCTTCTTGCTGTCACAGTTTCACGGGTTGTCACCGTCGAGAAAGATGCTGCGCCAGACGATCAGCAAGAGACAGATGGGGGGTCATTTGATGACGAGTTACCTACAGCTCTTCCGGAATCTGAGGAGCACGGACTTGTTCGAGGAGATGCATATGATGGCCTACAGAACCCATCATGGTGCGGTTATGTCAGGCTGAGGCCGCAGGAATGGCAAGGGAAGAACGCGATTGAGCACAAGGATCCCTGGCTCAGAGTCATTCACTTGCCGAAGGCACATAGGTCGGAGCTGCTAAGTGTCTCAGATCTCAGAGATGTACACCATCTTGTGTTTTGGCACGCTGCAAGGGCTGAAAATCGCCTCCGGGCGGAGACATTTGGTATGCATTATCCTCGTACTCGCCCGACAGGTATGGATGATGAAGAGGTGCTGTGGGTTGCTGCGAAGAAGCATGACGAATTTCGGCAAATTTTCTTCGCCCGAATGCAAGCTGAGCTAAGGCAGAATGGATTTTGCGTGCTTGATAGCTTTGCGACGGATAATGGTGTCCCTAAATGGGAGGAGTTGGAAGAAGTTCGGGAGTTTGGAGATGTGTCAGGGAAATTGGTCCACTTCTTCGAGAATGAGTATGGAGCGATGCCGGATATACGGAAAGGGGAGGAACAGAAGTCGTTTGTTCATGTCATCAACGATGATGAAGGATGGAAGGACGGGAGAGTGATGTCGACACGTTGGGGTACAGTGGAGAAGCCGGAGGATAATGAGGAGCTCAGGTGGGTTGTAAGGGCGCGTGCTTTACTTGATGTTCCAATGGGTACAATTTCTGCGGCTTTGGGACTATGGGACAATGAAATAGAAGCTGTGAAGATGTACACTGCGAAAACTGCTGGCCGATTTCTGGGGACCACGAGAAATTGCATGCGACAGACGCTGCACACGGACTTCAGTGGTCTGGTTACGAAGGAAACAATGAATATTCCTAGCCCCGGATACTTTGTGATGGTCTCTGGGAAAGAGGGATTTCCTCTCTGGGTGAGCCCTGGAAGCCATCAACTGGTCGGGATGAACAACCAACAGTTGCGAGTGATGTCGGAGGCGTATCCAGCGAAGAAGATAATCATCCTACAGTACTCTATATTCGTGGGCCGTGGTGATGTGAGACATGCTGGAGCAAGTGAGAAGGACAAAGTGGATAGGCCTGAGTCCATGGATTTGCTGGTTAGATTCCACATGTACATGGTCCCAGAGAGCTACGCACTACCTGATGCAGTTCATCGGGTACGGGATTTCCGACCCACGTTTGTCAGTGGTGACGAGGAGGAGGAGACGGAGAATGAACTGTTGTCCGATAAGGAAGGGCGGTTGACATGGAAGAAGACCAAGTGGTCGTGGAGATCAGTGTGGAAGCGGAGGCCGGTAGAACTGAAGTGCTCGAGAGCAGTAGTGATGACGATTTGTCAATAATGAGGCTGCGAGCGCCTCGAACTGGATGAGATGATTAGTAAATTATGAGTGTCTTGCGAGTATTAAGAATAGTATATTATTGTAAGGCTGTACATATGAACATTGAAAAGGTGCGGCAGGCTGGTAATTGCACAAATGTCATATGTCTTTCGTGCCGTTGCGTCTAATTGGGACATGCTCGGTATCGTTAACATCATTGGTGGCACCACTGGTATGGCATTCAATATCGCAATTGAACAGGAAGCGTTCTACCACTTCTGAAACTGCAATTAAGGTTCGTTTGAAGAGAATTATGAAGATGAGATGTCTATGCAGTACCTGTCTTTGCGGGATTTGTGGCAGTATGGTGATTGTATCAGGAAAACTTGTTTGTGCAATCCCACGAGTGGGCAAACAGGGGCCCCGTCGCGGAAAGCGCACCGACAGGGTGTTCGGGACCTGCTCTCTATAGAGGTAGATGCAGCAGTAGAACCCTCTGATAGAGCCAGCGCGATGCCGGGTGTAAGTCCGGGTGGCCCCGATCTGAGCGTGCAGTCAGATGCGAAGGGGAAGAATCGGCGTAGGTATCCGGTTGTTCCGGCGAGCCACAGCTAGTGGAGACATCCATCCCAACGGTAGGGAGCACCAGAGAATCAGCAAACGAGCCGTACTGCGGAGCACTGAGTCGTGATAAACGGGAATAATTCCCGAGACTAGTGAGCAAAAACCTGTATAACAGGGCAGAGAAACGAGAGCCGTATGACGGAAATAATAACAAACAAACAACAAAAGATGCCGTAACGATGGTCTAGAACTCCTCAGTGGTAGAGGTCGGATGACTAGCTCGGAATTGCGGCGGCTTGCCTGATTAGGGACGAAGACCGTTCGCAAGCGGCAAGAAAGTCAGAGCCAGAAGCCTTCTTGAGGTTTACTTCCGGTACAGTGGCAGCAAGTGCCGCCACCTATATAGGGCACTTGGAAATATCAACTAGAATATCTAACTATACGGCAATGCCGGCCAACACACTAAAGGTGTGCAACCGTGGCAGGCTCGCCACGGCGCACCCGCTATCGGGCCAACTCACCACACGGGGAAAAAAACTATCCTTCCTAGGCATAACCCAAAATGGGCCGGTGGTCGCAATACCCTCTCATAAATGAGGTGGCGAAGCCAGTGACGGATCAAACCTATATGAAAAGCACTGAAGGGCATCCCCACCGAAGGGCATTTTGCTCTACATCTCCCCCTCCTCAGGCTGAGACACCCGACTCCATCGGCTCGACGCGTCCGAACTGCTGGCAGGTTACCCAGATCATGCGCTGAGATCCCCACTGTTGGGTTCCTCTCCGCAACCGAGCGGCTGTGCCTCCAAATACACACGTCCCAGCCAGTCCTAAATCCTCCCCAGAGAGGCTCCAGTCCACGACAGTGGTCGTTCCCTAGCGAAAATTCCCGACCGGTATCTGCTACAGTATGTCCTTCACCAATTTCTGCTGTTCCGAGTTTTCGACGCACCGTAAAGCACGGGTCAAACCGGCTCTTCCGGTAATTTTTCTGAGTCGTACGAGACGATTGAGCCAAAGAAAGTCGGATTTGAAGACAGGTAAGTGCCTCAAACGAGGTCATTCTCGTTCAGGTACCCTGTAGATTGCCGAAAATCGGCAAACTGAACACCTCTGCTGAGCGGCTTGAACGGTAACCGACTACAGCCTTCTTTGGCTTGACTTGTAACTCTGCCGAAGATTTATTTGGGTGGCAGTTCCTGTTGCAATCGATGGCCGCGTTGCGGAGATAGCACACCGCCAACTTGTGCTAAAAATAGCGCGACGAAGGGGTGTTTCGCGAACGCCATAACTCTGGAACCGTTCCAGACGACAATAAACCGTTTCCGTCAAGTTTAATTCTCTCTTATGACAGTCGATTAATGGCAAGAGATCGGAATTTGCTTTTGATTAAGTCGGTCAAACTTGATCATTCCAGTTCGGACATTCCAAAAGGGCAAGTTGATTGACCGACCGAGATCACTTCGGAACTTCGCTTCCAACCTTCTCAAATGGAAAAAAACGTCATAGAGGGGCTGAATATCATCCACAGAGATGGCTTAGCGATGTTGAGATGCTCAGAAATGCCGTGTAACAGAGACAGCACAAGTCCGATCCAGTGTACCAGCAGTACTGTAGTGCTTAGACCTTCGTCATCAATGAAGGCATAGTGTTAACGAACTGACTCAGTACATACCGTAGAAGGGTGAAACAGATGCCAGAGACCCATGAACGTGCATACACCCCAAGAAAACTGGGCTATAAAACCGTGAACAGCAAGGACGGTCAAGCGCAATTTACCAGTAATGGCGAATGTAAATCCGTCTCTGCGGCAAAGAAACCGACGAGGCTCGGCACTGTTATATATGTAGTGGCACCAAAAGGTGGTATATACGATAAGGCATGCCCCGTATAGTAGAGGTATTTCATCAAGCCGTTGTCGGCTTGGCTCAAATTTTTCTTCTTGTTCCCCCCCTTCTCAGTGGGCAATACCTCGTTGAAAGCTGTTGCGAATGACCCACAGGAGAAAGCTATCTCTCCGCAGAAGCGGCTGTAGCGATAAAATTTCTTAGTCTTCCTTCCAGTGTCCTGGTTTCTTCTCCTTCTTCGAAGGCTTCTTTCTTCTTCATCTTCTTCTCCACTCCAGGTGGCTTCCGCGTCTCGCGGCTTGTTTGTTCAGCAAAGGCTGTCCGCATAGAGCGGCTTGTTCCTGCTTTTCGGTAGCGTCCGCCTAGGGCGGCTTGTTAGTATCAACGTCGTTGCATCCGCGTGAAGCGGAACGTTTTGCATGATGCAATTCCATCCGTGTGAAGCGGCATATGCCGTCTGAGACGGCATAAATGACAAGTTGTGGGTGGTCAACCCAGTTGGGCTCTGTCCAGCGTAGCCGGTATCGGTGTTCGTGTGCGACGGTGGTACTGTAGGACCTTAGAGCGAGGAAGATGCTCGATAGGCTTATGTGTGTCCTTCGACGAAGGACAGCCTTACAAACGGACTCGATACAATAGCTCTCCATCAGAGGCGTAGCCGTGACTAATCAGACGGTCCATAACGTACTTCCTGTCGAGGACATGCCTCTCTGTGTGCGGTTCGGTTATTGTGCCCTCTTCTGAGGTGTCTTTGAATGCTTTGCCGTCGTGGGCGTCGTTGCCAAACGGCTTCCGTGTTGACGGCAGTGCGTTGTGTACGCCAGGGGGTTCTGGTGACGATTGCGTGTTCCTGACATTCAGGCTTCCAGATTTCTGGCTTTCCTTCCCCAGTTAACGGGCTGTGACCTTGCTCTGGTCTTCTCGAACAGCGAGCTTCCGGCGTTCCGGCGGGATCTCCCGTCGTGAGGGGGAACGGTCCGCCTTGCGGTGCGCCAGCGAGTGGTGCTGTTGTGCGCGCCGTGGCGGCGTTTCGCCACAAATCTGCGTATGTGCCGTTGCACGGCTGTGCGCTGTCGATTCAATTTCGGAATTTCCGTTTTCGGCGGCCGCGAGGCTTACAGCAGGCGCGTGCCCGGCTCGTGTGCTGTCCTCCTCAATTGGAGGCCGATTGCCGGCGAAGCCGGACACTTGGCTCGTTGTGTGCGCGCGTGCAGCGTTGTGCTGCTCCCCACTTACTGTGGCGTATCGGCTCGCCATATCGGCGGTTTCCTCCGTGTTTTCAACGGCTTCATCACTTGATGCTTCACTGAGATCTCCCGAAGTCGGGTCTGCCGTAACAGCACGGTCTCGTTCGACTAACTTTTCCCCCGAACTTTCGGCTTTTCTTGATGCATTTGCGCTCCCGCTAGCGGGCTCCGACTGCGGCACGCGTGTTTTCTCCGCATTTGACGCGGCTGCTGCCGTATTTACCATACTCTTTTCCGGTGTGCCGGTCTCACGCTGCACAGCTGGGGCAGGTTCCTGTCCTTCCGTCTGTGAGGGCAGTACAGTACCATTCGCGGGCGAAGCGGCGGCTTCTGCAGCAGCTACATCCTGGTGTTCTTCCGATTTTCCGGCTTCGTGCTCCACCGAAGTGTTGCGTTCCTCCTCAGGCTTCCGCGATAACTGCGGGTCAGTCTCTTCGCTCCGGATCTCCCGCTGCTTCTCCTGTGTCAGCGCGTGCTGCGGCGGGACAGAGGCTTGGGAAGGCAATTCGGTCGACGAAGGTGACAACGACGAAGAGCGATCTGACTCCTCCCCCTCCTCAGTTGGAGCGTCGGGGGCCGTAGTTAGTATCCCCGGAGGGGCCAGTATCCGCGTGCGTACGTGAGCGGCAGCAGAGACTGACTGGTAAGATTCCGGCTTATCCGGCAAATCAGCAAGTCCGCGGTTTGTATGTGACAATACTGACAACGAAGTACGCGCTTTCGCTTCGGGTTCCACAGTAGGCGTAGTGATATCCGGCGTTCCTGGTTGCGTCTGCTGAGAAGCAGGCGTTGGTGCAGGCGTTACGCGATCCCGCGAAAAGCGCTCGTGCTCTCCCTTGACGTCGAGGACAACCGTAGTGTCGGTGACTGAAATGACCCGGTACGGACCATCCGCGATAGGAGAGAGCTTGTGGCGCTTCTCCTTCTCGGGATTGTAGTGTTCCTTGCGTATGAAAGCATAGCTACCTTCCCTGATCTGAGGGGCATGTTTGCGCACTCTTGCGTCGAAATACCGCTTGTAGGCGGCTTGTGCCTTAGCGATATTCTGCCTAACCGTAGGAATAATCTTCGTAAGCCATCCCTTTCACGCTTCCCTATGTAGGCGGGGCGAGGGGAATTTTTCTAGTACTGGCTGTGGCTCGATGACCGCTGACGGTGGAACGCGTGATAGCACAAGCTCGAACGGCGAGATTTGAGTATTGCGATGAACCTGCGTATTGTAGGCATACGTCACCGCATCCGTGTATTGATCCCATTCCGACGGATGCTCGGCAACGAATGTCCGTAATGCATTGAGCATTGTGCGGTTAAAGCGTTCAACCTGCCTATTACTCTGGGGATGATATATTGTCGTGAACCAGTCTTGGATCCGCAAGATGCGGCAGACGTCTTGAAAGAACCTACCCGCAAACTGCGGTCCATTATCCGATAGCAAATCAATCGGCGGTCCATAGACAAAAACCCAGTGTGTAACGAAAGCTTGGGCGACCGCACTGGCGGTAACCTTCTTCAAAGGCACAGTCCGTACCAGCTTAGAAAGCGGTCGGTGATCACAAGTAGAAACCGGTTTCCCTGGCGCGTGCGAATAAACTCGCCGAGCAAGTCGATAGCGACGAATTAGAGTGGAGCCCTAGCAGGGAGAAGTACCAACTTCTTGGAGTACTTCCGCAGTTTGACGCGGTTCTTTGCGCAACCAGAACATCCACGAACAGTGGCATACGCATCGAAAGCCATCGCTGGCCAGTAGAAGTCCTTCCTCAAGGTGTAGTAAAACTTCCTGCCACCAGGGTGGGCTGAGAGCTTCACATAGTGCGACAGATGCAGTACTCGTGACTGAAGTGAGTGCGGAACCACAATCTGTGGCCTGTGTCCGACAGTTTGGATGAGGAATCCTTGGTCGTTCTCGACGAAGGGCAGTCGTGCTCCGCCGTTCAGACGGCTACAAATTTCCGTACAAAAACGGTCCGTATGCTCCTCCCGGATGAGTTCTTCCGGCTTGATCGGTACGAAAGAACCCGATTCTGGGCGCGTGTCTGACACTGCTAAGACAGCATCGTAGATGTCCCATCCTTCCGAATCTTCATCGGCATCACTCGAGCCGTCTTCCGCCAGGAAGCACGGCATTTCCAGGTCGTCGACTGGCGCAGCTTTGGCCGCTGTTTCTAAGCGGGACAGTGCATCAGCCTGAGTGTTCAGGAGCCCTTTCTTGTAGCGGATTTGAAAGTCGAATTCCGACAAACGAAGTCTCCACCGCATCAAGCGGCCAGATGGGTCTGCTATAGACAGTAGCCAGCGTAGTGCCGAATGATCGGTATGAACAATGAAGCGAGTTCACATAAGGTAGGGCCGCAGTGTCTGTAATGCCCAGACAACTGCCAAGCACTCCTTCTCGGATACCGAGTAATTTTTCTCCTGAACTTTGAGGCTTCTTGACCAATACCTAATTGGCAATCACTCGCCATCCTTGGTGGTCTGGAATAGTGCACAGCCAACTTGGTAGTCGCTCGCATCCGTATCTATTGCATACGGCAGACCAGCTCTAGGTAGGGATAAAACAGGTGGCGATGTCACCGCGTCCACAAGCGACGAGAAAGCCGCAGCCTTGCGGTGGTCGAATTCTTCCAAATTGACTTGCTGTTCTTTACGGAGGAGCTCATTCAACGGAGCCGCAATGTTCGCAAAGTTCGGTATGAAGCGGCGGTAAACATTACACAAGCCGAGAAAAGATCGGAGTTCAGTCTGCGTCCTCAGATGCTTAGCCTCTTTCAGGGATTTTACACGGACTTCGTCTATCGACAGCCGTCCAGGACGGATAACGTGGCCGAGATACCTGACGGTTTCGGTGAACAACTTACACTTCTTGAGGTTGAGCGTAATGCCTGCATCGCGAAAGATTCGCATCACATCCCGTGCGTGGGTCAAGTGCTCGTCCAGGTTGCTGGAATAGACAATGATGTCGTCCAGTTAAACAAGGCAAGTCTTCCACTTGAAGCGGGCGAGCAAAAATCCGCAGCTCTCTGAAATGTGGCTGGCCCGTTCGTTAACCCAAAGGGCAACCGATTAAATCGGTACAATCCTTCATGACAAACGAAGGCTCTCTTGTCACGATCTTCGGCCCTCACGGGAACTTGCCAGTAGCCCCAATTCGCGTCTAGGGTTGTGAAAACGTTCGAGTCGCCCAACAAATCGATGCATTCATCTATTTGTGGGATGGGATACACATCCCTGACCGTGGCCGCGTTCAGCTTGCGGTAATCGATGCAAAATCGCTAAGACCCATCAGCTTTGGGCGCGAGCACCACCGGCGATGCCCAAGGTGACTGAGCCGGCTCAATAACTCCAGCGCGGAGGATTTTCTCAACTTGAGCTTTCTTCTCCTGCAGAGCTGTCGGTTCTGCCATGTAAGTGTGCTGTGAGATTGGCCGTGTGTTCGGCATTAGATCGATCTGATGTTCGTTTATTCCAATCTTACTCAGAGTGCCATCCCACATGGGCGTGAACTCTTCGAGCATGTGCCGCAATCTATCGCGGTGAGTCTCTGGGACATGTTCAAGATCCAGAGACTTCAGCTCCTGTACTGCCTTATCCTTCGTGTCAGCAGCACTCAGTTCCTTTTTATTATCGTCCGACGAGGTCGGCCTCGCTTCCTTCGACAGGCTGCGCTCATTGGCATCCAACGAGGTCTGCGTAGCATCTCCCGACGAACTGTTCGGACCGGTATTCGATTCGGAATTGTTCCGTTCCACCTCTCTCTCCTCAGCCTCGAGGATACCGAGAACTTCGGCCATAGAAACCTGAGTAGGCACTATAGCCGGAGGGTGTGGGAGCAATGATCCAATAACTTGGCTCCTAACCAACCGTTGAGGAAGACGGCTGAAGTTCGCAACCAGCACCTGAAAAGGCTTCTCGGGTTCGACAAAAACAATCCCATTAGCGAAGGCGAGCTATTGCTTCTCCTGCAATTCAGGCAACGTTTGCACGGTTTGTAAGCCAGATTGTGCAGATGTTACGGTAACCAAGACCTGCGATTCGGGCGGAATGCAAACAGACCGAGCAACTCGGAGCTTCGTAGACTTCCGTTCGTCAGCGGCAGGCTCCTGCGCAGCAGGCAAGAGAACTTGCTTCTTCAAAGCCCGTCGAAGGGGACGCCGAACGATCGGTACAATGGTTCCATACTCCATTTCCATGGTTCTTCACCGCGGTCGAATTGATTCGACGAAGCGGTCACAGAAGTCACATCCGAGTATAACCGGCGCAGCGAGCTGCTTGCAAACCAAGAAGTCGCGCTTCACCACGTAGCGGCCAAGCCTGACAAGCAGGTCTATCACCCCCACTGTAGAGAGTGGCCGATTATTTGCATCCGCGATATCAACATGCGGCGCCGCACGAACGCGAGACCGCAAGTGTGGCGGAATCATAAACTCAACCAAAAAGTTTGGCGCAGCTCTTGTATCGAGCACGGACAACTGCCGAACCACATACTGGTCGGAAACCCCTAGGTCGGCGTAAACTTTGTAGTTTCGTTTCGCCATGACCAGGACTCTATCCGAGGACCGCCTGTTCTTAGACCGTATCTACGGGCGACGCAAGATACCAAGGTGCTCAGAGTCCACCTCTGTAGTGGCCATCTTCCTCGAAAGGATTGTGACCGGGAAGCGAGGCTTCTCAGCCACAGGCGCGCTAGACCCCGTCGCTGGGGGCGCCTCTGCATTGCTGGAGGCTCCCGTGCGCAGATTTTCTGAGCTTCGCCGCCAATCTGCGGAGGTTTCGATTCCGCAGGAGCGGCTACAGTTCCACCATTCGACCGCACCGTTTCCTGGTTTCCAGGCTGAATCTCCGCCTTCGTACGAATGTACGACTTGTCGGAAACAAGTTTCCGTTCGGCGGGAGTCAACGACTCATACTGAGGCATAATCTTTGCCATATCCCGTATGGGCATTGAAAAATTCGGAACGATGTGTCCATGCCTGTAACAAGTGTGGCAAATAAGGTGCCGAAGAAGATCCGGATTCGGCTGACGGCGCTCCTGTCGTGGAGGATAGGGATCCCTTCAACCAGGGCGTTGACTGCAATATCCACCAGCGTGTGGCACGTGCAAAACCGAAACGTGTTGACCGGTGTACAGAGCAGGGTCTACGTCAACAGTAGGAGGCTCCGTCGTTGACGGCAACTCCGTAGTCGGCATTGAACCATCAGCCTGTAACAGGTGTAGGTTTTCATAACCCCCTTGAACCGAACCTCGCGATAGAGGCAAAGAAGAGTACCGGCCTTCTGCATGAAGGAGGCGGCGCGTGCGCGTCTTAACACCAGCGCGTGCGCGAGCTGCATCTCCCTCAGCTTGGGCAAATTGTACGAGTTCCAGATAAGTAATTCGGCGTTTTTTCTCCCGATAACGGGCAACCGGCGTCCTGATCGAACGATCTAGGCCATCAACAAACATCGTACACCGCTCAGCTGCGGAGAACACCTTGCCACATCTGTGGAAAGCCTTTTTGATGCGGGTAGAATAAACGGCTTCCGACTCTTCGCCTCCTTGCTTCGTATCTCGCAGCGCGAGTATAGCACCCTGTATCGCATTGCCTGTCGCGTAAGAGCGCAGGAGATATTGTACCGCTTCCGGCCAGCACGTAACTCCTCCTTCGCAGGCGTGAGATGACCCACAAACCAAATTGAATTGATCTTCGGCTACGCCCGTCAAAAAGTACTGCAGCGCAATATAAGCCTGTGCCTCACTCATCCGAAGTATATCATCTTCCGCCACGAAGCGGCCAAGAAAATCCAAGACAAGAATTTGATCTTCCCTAGAGAACTTGTGGGGCTTTAGCGTGAGCTCCATTTGTCGGAGATGATTTCGCACTTTGCCAGTCCCACGTGGGGTCCTCTGTAGCGTCGTGTCTTCAAGCCGATAATATCGGTAGAACAGTAACTTCCGGTACAGTAGATTTGTCGGCTTCAATTCCTTCAATCCTAGGTGTCTCCGTCCTTTCGTACGGCCTCGTGCAACACCAGAAGTGGCCTCAGTAACCCGCGAACGGGATGCAGGATAGCGTGGACGCTCTTCCGCGTTGTCCGAAGAGTCGGTAGACGACCCCTTTTGAGGGTCTCCCTCATCAGAAGAGGACGAAGAAGACGAGTCAAACTCAACCTTGACCTTCTTTCGTGCCAGACGATCCCGGGAACGGCGCGAGTGCTGAGAACCTTCAGAAACCGGGGCTCCGGGCGCAACAGCATCAGATACGATTATTTGCTCGACCGTCTTCAGACGGGTAGCCAGGCGGTCCAGGCGCGCAGAAATCTGCTCGTGCAGGGCAGCTGACACTTGTCGTTGTTCCATAATCTGGTTGACATCAGACCGTAAAACACAGACGTCGCTCGAAACATCCCGGACATAGGCTTCATCGAGCCGTTGCCGGAGTTTCGTAATATCCCGGATGAGGCCCACTTGGGAGTTCTGCAGGATGCGAACCTGAGCCTCCAATTCGCGGAGGGTGTACTCGTCGGACCGAGACAACATAACGTCGACCGCAGCGGCGGAATCAGCCGCAGGTGCGGTTTCAGTTGGCCCACGAGTGGGTGGGGCCCCGTTATCAGAACGGAGACCCTGGGAAGCCGGTTTCGAATCGCCATTACCGGGGACCTCGAGGGTGTCCTTCGGCATCGGAGGCAGACTTGCCGGCAAGCCGGACGAACCAGGGACAGAAGCAGCACGTGGCACGCCACTCCTGCGACTGAATGACATCGTTCACCGACACAGTCGGCCAATTGGCAACCAAAACAACTTCCGAAAACGGACAATGAAAGAACCGTAAGAACGGTTATTCCCAACTATCTGGGCTCCAAACAAACGAACCAACTCCAACAGATGTTGGCCGATAAAGCCGATTCTAAGTCGGGAGACCAGTTTGTGGTGCAATCCCACGAGGGGGCAAACAAGAGCCGCGTCGCGGAAAGCGCACGGACAGGGTGTTTGGGACGTGCTCTCTATAGAGGTAGATGCAACAGTAGAAACCTCTGATAGGGCCAGCGCCATGCCGGGTGTAAGTCCGGGTGGCCCGGATCTGAGCGTGCAGTTAGAGCTGAAGGGGAAGAATCGGCGTATGTATCCGCTTGTTCCGGCGAGCTACAGCGAGTGGGGGTATCAAGCGCAACGGTAGGGGGCAACAAAGGATTAGTAAACGAGCCGCACTGCGGAGCACTGAGTCGTGATAAACGGGAATAAGTTCCGAGACTAGTGGGCAAAACCTGTATAACAGGGCAGAGAAACATGAGCCGTATGACGGAAATAATAACAAACAATCAACAAAAGATGCCGTAACGACGGTGTAGAACTCCTCGGGGACAGAGGTGGATAGCAACTCCGCGGATGCGGCGGTACACCCTGGTTAGGCACCAAGAACCGTTCGCACGCGGCAAGGAGCTAGAGCCAAGGGCCTCCTTGAGGTTTACTTCTCGTACAGTTGGCAGCAAGTGCCACCATCTATATAGCGCACTTGAAAATGTCAACTAAAAATATCTAACTATCCGGCGCTGCCGGCCAACACCCTACACGTGTGAAACCGTGGCAGACTCGCCACGGCGCACTCGCTATCGGCCCAACCCAGCACACGTGTGCAGAAACACTATCTTTCCTAGGCATACCCAAAAATAGGGCCACCACTGCGGTAGCCTCTCATAACGTGAGGTGTCGAAGCCAGTAACGGATCAACAGACTATGAAAGGCACCTCGGTGCATTTCTCACCAGGACGTTTTGCTCTACACAATCGTGTCCAATTGTACGGCAATGTTGCTTTTGCTGCATTTAGGGCCATTATATTAGTTCATGAATTTGGAAATGGGCAACTCGAAATAAAAAAGATTTCTAAATTTCTTATGCCAGTTGTTACATGAGTTCCGCGGATTTCTGAAGGTCTATCGTCTGCACTCATTAGCAGAGCCTACTTCGAGAGATTCAGTATGTCTGTCTTTGCCTCTTACACGATGAAAAGCCCACCTCTGCTCTGTCGCAAACGTCGTGAACGCTACCATATACAGAAAGAAAATTATAGGCATGACGTTTGTTTACATATTTTGTGCTCAATCTTATGTGCTGGTGCATCATCTTCTACTGATGACGATCTTCCAAATCTGCACATTGTCCGTGCCCGTACTCAGTTTATTTTCTGCAACACATGGCTTCTATAACAGACTTTATGGTTCGACGTATGTACAGAATGTGAAAAGCACAGTTCATGACTGTGTATCATTTGGTTTTTACTTCATTGAAACGGCTACAATGTGATGAAAGCATCTTGGCTCCATCAGTTTCTGTTGAGGTTATGCTCTGCGTAGCAATGCGTCTACTTGCTGGTGCGAGTTACTTAGATGTCGGATGGCCGTATGGCATATCGGAATCAACTGTGTATTGTATCTTCAATGACATACTTATAGCTTTGGACAAATGCTTACTTCGGATCTCATTTCCAGTAACTGAAGAAGAGTGTAGAGCTAACGCGAAACAGTTTTAGGAAATGCGACGAAATCCATTCCATAGAGTCATTGGAGCTCTTGATCGCGTTGCTGTGGAGATTCGCCGTCCTCAATTAAGTTACATTGCTGATCCTAAGAAGTACTTTAGCAGGAAAGGATTCTTTGCAATCTGTGTTCAACCCGCACTACAAGCCAACTACAAATTTTGCTTTGTATCAGCAAGGCATGCTAGTGAGACTCACGACGCAATGGAGTTTTGCGCTACAGAGCCTTATCAGCTACTAACTTGTAATACGCTGCCCAGTTGGGCTGCAGTGTTTGGTGATGACGTCTATTCCAATGAACACAGAATTGTGACTCCATATCCTGGAAAGAACTAGTCAATGAAGGAGGACTCGTTCAATGCGTATCATTCATTTTGTCGTATCGGTGTGGAGCAGGCTTTTGGCAAATTTGTACCTAGGTTTGGTATCGTTTGGTTCGCACTTCGGTATGCACTGCCGAAGTGCACTTTGATTATTATGGTTGCCTGCAGACTCAATAACTTTATTATTGATAATGCAGACAGTGATGTCTTTGAAGTGCCTCCACATTATGAAGAAAACTTTGTTTCAGGTGTTCCTGTAATTCAGTTCCAAGATCTCTGCCATATGGAGAGAGACAATGTGAGATCCAGAAATAGGCGGAGTGAAAGACTGGAGTTGCGTGATAGTATTGCCGATAATCTCCAACGAGTGGGGCTCCTTTGGAGAAGGTAGTCTGTTTGCGCCTTGTCACTTCTGGCGCGCCGCACGGTGATGCAGAATGTCAACCTATACAGGGCACCAGTCCACTAACCTCAACACCTTTCTATTTCTCTCGGCCTTCTGTATGCACTACGAAGTCACATGATTGGTTGGGGCACCATGACAGTGACGAAACCGTTGAGCTTCCCAGCGGCTGGCCGCAGTGTCTGCTCGCTGCATTCCGTAACCAAGCGTCGTGGCGACGGCTTCTTCGACGACTTCCACACACACTGGTGGGAGGCCAGCTTCTTGTACGGCCAGAATGATGTCGCTGTCTCTCGCGCCCGTACAGGGCGCAGCGGCAAGCTCCATCAAGGCACCATCGAGGGCGCACTCCCCAAAGCTGATAACGGAACGAACCTTGTCAGAGACTCGAAGAAAAGCTGGGTCGTCGTGTCACTGCTGCAGGAGATCTCCTTGAGGAAGCATAATGCTATCGCCGACCCCATTGCAGGAGCACATCCGGAGCCGAAGGAAGAAGATGAGACGTTGTTCAATTTGGCGCACTTGGCTGTTTCCACGATTACCGCCAAGATTCATACCATCGATTGGACCGTTGAGCTCCTCAAGACGGACACTCTTGAGGTTGGAATGTAAGTATTGAATGTAACGCCATCTCCATCCTCTTGCGCATCTATCTTCGCGTTGGTTTGCTAGCGATACTCACATGTTGAGTTCGCCTCCGATACCTGCGTCTATCCGCTACAGGAATTCAAATTGGTTCGAACTCCCTCGAGCTCTTGGTCTGCCGTTCAGCAAAGGCCCGACAGGTCTGTTCAGCGTTGTCGCGCAGGACACCGAGAACCATGGAGTGCCATATTGCCTCATCGTGGAGTTCGTCTCCGTTTACCGACTGCACCCGCTTCTACTCGACCGCCTGCCGATCGACTCTCGCTTTGTGCCGCTCAGCGACCTTATCGGTCTACCCGGTGACGAGAAGTTGAACAAGGAAGGCCAGCCCGAAAAATATTGCGAGGCCGTGTTGCGCTATTCCTGCGGCAACCTCGAACTGTTCAACTATCCCAAGGACCTATGCCAGCTGCCACGGACTAACGAATATGGGCGCCAGAAGCTGGACCTCGTCGATCTTGCTGCGCTGGACTTGTATCGCGACCGTGAGCGTTGCTTCTGCTGCTACAAACAACGACTTTAGACTTGCGTTACACATGAAGGCCTTCAAGAGCATCAAGGATTTGCGCGGCGACAATGAAGATGCATGTAATGCCATGGTGGAGGTATAGGGGGAGGACAGTATCGAGAATGTGGACTTGATGGTCGGCATGCTGGCCGAGAAGATGATGAAGGGCTTTGCCATCTCGGAGACAACGTGTCATATGGGTCTCAATCGCGGATCAGACGTGGTGTGAAGCAACGCGAAAGTCGGGGTGACATCCTGCCCGTCTGCAACTGTCGCAGTTGGATTTGATGTTTCGCTCGTAGTCAGGCGTCTGACAGCGCTATCAACCACGCGTTGCCCTCATAAATGACGTCAATTCGGCATCGCAACGCTCGAGCGCGCTCAACCTCGCGCGCTCTTTCATTTGCTGCATCGGAAGCACGGCAAGCTTCAACACCTTCTTGTTAAACACCGCAGCAGACGCTTGGTTACTGCTCTTTTGTTTATGCGGCATAACGCAGTTGGGAACGGCCTGCTTTCGCTTGGTGTGCAGCCCAATCATCAACGAAGTGCCAACTTCAACACGGTGCGTCTGTGACAAAAGCAAGTTCCGCATGAACATATTCTTCTGCAAACTCTACAGACAGGTGTTGGTGATAATAGCCCAGCCCCTTCTCTGAACCCGAGCGTCGCGTAATACCCACGGGGACGTAAATATGCGGCTGTTCCTCGCTCACCTCTTGTAAGCCCAGGTTGAAAATGTTATCGCCCACGTCGGCGCGCAGCAAGATGGGCACGCGAGCAAACCCCCTGGCACGCTCGTCAGCCAACACGACGCCACTGTAGCAGTAGCTCACTTGATGAGGCTGAAGATGCTCTTTGAAACACGGCGCATCTCGCTGGCAGTGTCTGACACTGGCTCCGTTTGAAATAGGAGCCAGTTTACTGCTTGAGAAATAAAAACGATGCAGAGAATGAAAGGAAAAACTTCCAGGATCCAAGCATCGGATCGTTGACTTTATATTGTGTTCTTTGTCGCTTTGAACCTGAAATCTGCATAGTTATAACTTTTTGTAAACACGATTTCAACAGTAGCGCAATGACGCAAGATAACGATCAAACTGATGCTGACGCATGTGTCCAACAGACAACGGTAGTTGGCATTGAGGCTCCATTGCTCGAGAAAATTGACATCGCCTCTACTGCTCAATTTCTGCGTAAACGCAAGAAATATGAAGAGCAAATAATCGAGAAGAAGAAAGAAGGTCTGAAGATCAACCCAGCCTCTTGGAAAACCAGTGTGACAGAAAGTGTTCTAGAAACTATGATCGAAGCTGGATTTGTCAAGGCCGACAACATCGATTCCGTGACAGATGAGCAAATCAAGGAAGGTCTACGAAAGAGATCTAAGTTTGATCAGGATGAGATACGAGTTAACCTGTGGGAACGCATTGTCAAAGATGTAAAAATGGATATGTCTATTCATGACCCCGAAGGACGGGTATTCGATTTAATCGTACAGTACAGAAATGCACTGCGAGATCAAGGCTATGCAGAGGCAACTGCCAAGAATCCTGAAGTTGCCATTAAACACATCAGAGAACGTGTTCAACGCCGCAAATTTCAAGACCACATGGAGGAAATTCTCTTGATTGCATCACACTCCGGATTACATAAGAAAGACTTTGGAGCTTTCATTCGCCGTCTGGCCAAAGAAGCGAGAAAGTTTGAGTATGTATCTCGCACTAACAAAGATCGCTTGCACGATACTATTCTCCCAATCAACGTGCAAATTACCAAGCGCAAACATGAAGCATCAGACGGCGAGCGGAACACCAAACCTCGTCATGAAGCTCCACTTTGTTGGAACAAATCTAAGGGGCGTTCTACGAGTTGATGAGATTGCGGTACAGAAAAGCGAAACCAACCGAAAACCAATCACATCTTAACACGTTGTGGTCATGCTGTTCAACAAATAAAGTTTGTTCGTTTCCGTCTGGAGTTTCCGCTTTTCTCCAGACGGGAACGGACAACAACAACACCCAAGCATTCTCTCTGCAACTGAAAACATTTGTCTTCTTCTGCTGGTGCAGAAGTTCAAGTTCCAGAACCGAGCAGCATGAGCACATCTCAGGTCGAGATAAACAGCGCATCTAGTGCCTAGCACAGCCAAGAACCGAGCCCTAGGTTGCAACGCTCCGAGACATTACTCGTAACGCCATAAAATCTCCCTGATACAGTGCCAAACACTCTGAGAGAAGCCATTGAGCTTCTACAAACCCACAAGTTTCACACCGCCAATTGAAAGCAGGCCTTAAAAGAGCTCCATTTAATCGGAGCACAGAATGCCAAGCTATCAACGAAGCGTGTCGTTATTGGTACAAAAATGGTTCAGAGAAAAATAGGTCTGGCTACTCTCTGCAATCTTGTTGATGGTTCATACGACGGTAGTAATCCAAAATACTACAGATTGATGCACCTGAATTCTGCTACTGTCCGAGTCAGTAGGAATGCCGCACGGACGGAGATTGTGAATTGGGTAAATGGCGATAAGCCCGTTTTCAGGGATGGAGAAGTAGAAGTTGGTCAACCGGAGACCCGATCGAGCAATGAACATCTAATTGACGGGAGGCGGCCGGCGTTCGAAGCCAATGAGTATTTTCGTCTTCTGCACGTGCTCGGTGATACACGAATGACGTCGACCACTCAAAAGCTGAAGCGAACTCTAACAAGAGAAGAGCTAGATGCAGAAACAGTAGATCTTTGGAGCGAACATATTGCACCGCTATTCAATGACATTGAGTTTAAACCGCGACCAATTAGAACGTTTTGTGGAGAAGTGACGTTGAGTGACATTGAGTCAATCAATCTTTCAGTGAAGTTGCATCATCGAGACGGAGGTGTGCTAAAAAGAAAGTTCGGCGAGTTTAAAAGCTTTTATGGTACATGCCAAGCTAAGTTTGAGAGCTCCGGAGAGGGAGGTCCAGAACGATTTGTGTATTACGCAGCAGGTCAAACATATATAATGTACGCCCACTGCTTTTTAGAGCAACATCCAGTATTGGAACCTCTTGCAACGAGAGCTCCAAGTGTAGAGGCACCGAGAGAAGAGGGTATCGGAGAAGGTCTGCGTCCGCAGCTCTCTACGTCGACTGTAATTCATGAGCGCATGCGTAAAAAAAGAAGAACTGCGTCTGCGGAGCACTCAGCAGGAATTGAAGATATTGTTTCGGCTCTGCAGCCGCAAGACAAGCTTGTCGCGAAGGAATTGGAGGCGGCAGAGCGAGACAAGATGTTGTACGAAGCGCTACATGCTAGGGAGCGTTGGAACAATGAGGCGATGAGCGTTATTGAGAAGGCAAAGTCTTTAATGGAGAGGGCAATTGACGAGAAGGAGAAGGATGCAATTCGTAGAACGCTTCAGCGCTCTATTGAAAGTCTTGCCGAGAGACCTCGATCATCGCTCATATGACTAAAGTATCCAGTTTCCCGTCGTTGAGCGCTAGGATGTGGCTTTTCCCTCCATTATGCAGCGTCTGCGCGAGGCAGCGATGACGTTCGCGACATCGGCGGCAGAGGTGGACGCAGCAGTTGGTGTGAATGCGATCGGGGAGCAATTAAAGGTGACATGAGCAGAAAGCTCGCCGGTGCGATGCGCAGAGAGATGTGGTAGGCGCAGGTGGAAGGATTCAACGAGAGCGATGAGGACATGCGGCTGGAGGGCGGTGGTGGAGGCCCAGAATGCGTACTGTTTCAAAGTTTCAAGCAACGCGATGCGGCGATGTGGGCGTGGCCGAAAGACGAATCGCCTGCGGTTGCGTCGGCGTGCATCTAATGCGAGGGCGGCGGCGACAGTAATGAGATCGGGCTCTGCTCCTACTTGGCCCGCCTGTCCCTCACGTGCGGCTACAGCCGTCGCACCGTCTCCACATTGTGCGCGAGAACGTCCAAGCCGCACTCCGCCGGCGAACGCACCGCGCTTTCGTCTCCATGAAAGTCGCCCACCAGACACTCCACCGGAAGCTCTGGTTGGGCTAGCATGATGTATTGCACAGTCTTTGCGAAATGAGCCGCAATCCCATCAGCCATCGTCGCGCTCCACCCTCGTCAGCACCACGTACCTGATTCCCCATTGCGCAATCTCCGCCGCCACATTAAGAAGCTCATCTTCATCGAGAGGCGCCGGCTGTGCCGCCGTGTTCAACGCCCAAAACCGGCACACGCGCGTGCAGGTGTCGCCCAGCACCATGATAGTTGCCGTGCCACCGTTTTAGCACTCCCCAATGTTGGGGCAAGCCGCCTCCTCACACACTGTGTGCACGCCCGGCGATCGAAGCGAACTCTTCAGCTCTTCGTGCTGCGAGTGCGGCGCGTACGTGTCTGGCACGGGCACGCGGAACCACCTTGGGCGCGGAGTGGGCTGTGGCGTGTCGACGGACAGCGTGCGAGGCGCCGTGCTGGCGCTTGGCTCAATCCGTGTTCGTCGCCTTGCGGCTGGCGCCTTGTGGGAAATCTGCAGCGCAGGGAGAAAAGCGGCAACGTAGCTCATCACGCTGCAACTCCCAAGCAATGAAATGAGCGCGGAGGATCCGTCGAGCGATATGTCGAAGAAGCGCTGAGTGTGGGCGTCCGCGGATCGGCGCCGGCGGCCGTTTCAGCTCTTCATTGCAGTGCACTGTCACACGCTGAGCCACTAGTGGCTGGGCGTGTGACACCTGTGCAGTACTGTATTCACAAAAACAACATGGGCGTCGCCCATTGGGCGCGCGCTACATCCAGCTCACCATGTCGTAAAAATATCTCTCTTCATTCCCGTGCGTTGCGCCCGCCATCCGATCGCCAGCACCGCCGCCGTTACCACAGTCGCGTGTGTGTTTGCCGCCTCGCCCCAATGTTCACCATGTTCCCAACCCACCACGATCAAGTGTCCTTCCTCCACCTGTTTTACCGTGCGCGCCAGGCAGAGTATCGACTGAAGTCTCAGACGCTTTCTACAGGCTCGCCGCAAGCGCATGCCGTTTTCAACGCGTTTGCACACCCACATGGGCGCGTTTGGTTCACGCTGTTATTTCGATGTGCGCGCGATAAAGCGCGAGAATGAAACCAGGTTTATCATGTTTCTGTACGTCCTACGGATAAGTACTTGATACACACCACAGTGATAAAGCGATACGCCAGTGACGTACGGCCTTCTTTCCTTCACCTGGTGACATGTGGTACGCAATGCTCGTGTCCGCATCATCTGCGGTGACCACGCTGATCGTGCGCGTCAACCAGAAGGCCACAGCCCTTCAATACGCCAATCCAAGCGTGAAGAGCTCCGACAAAGTGCTGTCCATCAGCACGCGCGGCCTGTCATCAAACGGCACCTTCGAGCAGGGCGACAAAAAGTTGCGGCTGCCCTATACCTGTCACCGTTCGGGAAGCGCTGCGGCGCATGTGACCATCGACATGGGCGCTTGGAAAGCGATCGTGATTACCCTCAACAAGAGCTGCGGCTGATCGGCCGCCTCTGGTCTATTCATCGGCCGAGATCGGTGCGCGCGCGACTTGATCAGCGACGGACTCAGACAGTCGCCCTTTCTTCTGACACCGGGCAACGAAACGAATCTGTTAACGTTACCTGATTCAAAGCGCTCGTTGACGCCGTTTGTCAACAACCTTGGGCTGGATTCCTTGCATGTCGAAAACACACACGTTACTGTTCACAAAAAAGCGTGCTTCAATCGAGGGTTGACGAATGGAGCTCCGCCGAGTTGAAGCACGGGCAGTGGCGTGCTGTACGCATGCAGAGCAGTTGCAAGGCGTTTCACACCACCATTTGTTCGACCAGAATCGTCATATTGTGCGCTTTCAGCGCACCACGCCCGCGGAGATTGCGGTCACAGCCGCCATGGCCTGTCGCCGACTGCAAGAGTCGGGCACCGATCGGAGAACGGGATGATGGTCTTGGAAGGGTTTGGCGTGCATGCGGTGGTTATGACGTGCGGGGCCAAAAGACAGAGTTGCTTGCACATCTCGGTCAAGAGGGCGTCTGCGGCTACCACCAACAGCGCAGCGACGATGAACGCGGAGGGCGTCGAGCAGCTGCTGGACGCGGGCCGGTTCACCAGCGTGAACGAGGCGCGGAGCGGCTAGCTACGCGGGTCGGGACTGACGCCGCGCTTTTAGTTGGGGCGCTTCAGGTCATGGAAGGCGCCATTCGGGCAGCCGCAGGTAGTGTCGCGCTGAGCCCGCGTCCTTTGCTCATCGCCGCGGAGGCGCCATCGTTGTTGCAACTACATCGGTTTGTTGTGCATCGATGTACAGCTGCGTTGATATACCTTCGGTATCGAGCGCCTTTACGGTTGTATGCAGCACGTGTTGTACGTTTTTTGCGGGCGTGTTCGCGTGCCGCTCTTCTATCCGCCGCCTTCGCCCTCGTATTCGTCGCACAGTTCCATCAGCGCCGTGCGCGCCTCGTCTGCAGCGGCGCTCTGCGCCGCAGTCCGTTCTTCGGCGGCCACGTGCGTGAGCGCCCGCTTCAACAGTGGGCCGTACCCGACGGTCTGCACCTCGTCGCTCGGAGCCACAAGGAACATTGCTCATCCAAAGTGAAGCCCAGGTGCTCAAGTGTGCGCACTGCGTTCGTATACTGTGTTCTACGCCCGATTGTCACTTGGTGCGGCTGTTTACTCTGTGCTGGCTGTGCCAAACGGGCTTGTCCACTGCCCTTGAGGCGGCGCAGCCGCTTCTCATCCTTCTGTTCATACTTGTTGCCCTTCCGCGCTGATAATCTTTGTCGTGTACTGTGCGTCAGCGCGGCTGTGCGTCGCCGAATCGGGCATATTTCAGCGAACTGCCGGTCTTGTCTTTGTCATGATACGGGAATTGTCCTTCTGAAGGCTTTGGGAGCGACGCGTTATTTGATGCGTTCATCAACGAGGAGTTTGATGGAGCATGCCGTTTCCTGGACGCGCTATTCCTCGCCGCCAGGCGCCTCTTCATCAGCTCCCTCGCAGACGCAGGCGCGACGTCTTCTGACTTGTGTCCGTCATTGAGCGGCTTTCGAACCTCTTTATCACCCTCGCTCGTTGCGTTGGTGGTATCCTCGGTGGCAGGCTCCGTTTCTCCGGAATTGATCGGCTTGGGCTTCGCCTTCGTCGTCACGGGCGCTACTGACGAAGCGAAAAGCAGGGCGCCAGCGCCCTTGCTTTTGTACGCAGCGGAGAGCGAAAGTCGTTTCGAGTTTGCTCGAAGCGCATGTGCTACAGAGCGGTTTTGCTGCGGCACGACGGACGGTGGCGGGGAGGGCGATACCTCCGTCACAGCCGGTTTGTCGAAGACCTTTGAAAGCTCGGCATCCAACTCAACGTCAGAGTCGTTTGCGAGAACCGGTTCAATTTGACGAGTAGACGGAGGAGATGAAGGTGACTCATTTGGCACAAGGCCGTCAAAGAGATTTGATAGTTTGGTGTCCAACTGCACATCGTTGCTCTCTGTGGCGGGTTGTTTGGCATGGAGTTCTGTTGAAGTGGACGGTGCGGCCTTTTCATGCACTGGGGGGATGAAGAACTGGCGGAAATCGGCGTTAGCGTGCGGGTTGGTTTCGGTCATTGCGCTGCGCGAACGACGGGGGCGGAGGAATGGCGGATGGTCGGGCGACGAGGATTGAGCTTTTGTTGGCGTTCGATGGCGATGTTCTGAAAGAAGGCAGCAGCTGTTTTGGTGCGACTGTTTTTCCTGGCGGCAACTGGGAGCATGCTGATTCGCGCTGAAATCCGGGAATGGGGAAGAGCCCTTCTGCATCTTATTGCGTTTAATGATCATCATGGTGCTGCGCCGCTCCGTTCCTGTACGTTTCCGACATGCAGCGATTTGCAATGCATTCCCGCAAGCGTTGAAACTCTCAGCGTTGATGATGTAATCGGGTTCGTTGATAGTTGCAAGATTGCATTTCGCACAGGAACATGCCGCGGGGCTGTACATCGAGGTGGTGCATAACTATAGCAACGCTCCTCTTCCGACTCTCCCGCCTCTCCTGTCTCACCTCTCGCCAAGAAACTGCTGACAGAGAGGAACTCGGATTTGGGGATGCGAGAGGCGAGAACGCTGTCGCTCGTAGAAGCCTTTGTTAGAACACAATAACCTTTCTATCCATGCAGAATTCTACGGCTAACTAAGCCAAGTGCTTGAAGCTGATCAGCAATCCCATCGCGGAGTGTAGATGATTCACGACTACGATTTCGCCCTCTCATACTTTCTTGTTCCATATGCAACACATCTTGAAAGTGAACATAAGGTTCACCACTCACGTGATTTTCCTCATGCATTGGGATCATATCAAACAGTGAAGAATCGCAGTTCTCCATAATAAAGTTGTGAAGTTTGCAAGCTACCATTACTACAAGACTTACCTTTGGCAATGGATAGCGCAACACAGACCAGAATATACCAAAGCGACACACGAGCATACCAAATGCTTGCTCCATTACTGTTCGACACAGAGATAAGTACGCATTAAAAGCATCTTCGCGCTGTGTGAGCGATTCTCCAGGGTATGGTGTCAGTACAGCCTTCTCGTTCGAGTAGGCATCGTCAGCGACCACGGCTGCCCATGCTGGTAGAATAGAACCAGTGAGCAACTCATATAGTTTTGTAGCTCCAAACGCAGTAGAGTCGTGTGTCCCTCCTGAGTGACGCGCTGATACGAAACAGAATCGATAATCGGCTTTTACTGCTGCTTGCACACAGATCGCAAAAAATCCTTTTCGATTGAAGTACTTACGAGCATCAGGAACTTCGTCAGATCTTGGTCTTCGAATTTCAACAGCAAGATCGTCTAGTGCAGCTACTACACCATGTAATGGTGTGTTACGCAGCCAACAAAACATATTTGCGTTTTGCACGCATTCGCTCTCTGTTTGTGGAAATCGTATTGGCGGTAGACAGTCATCGAACGCTAACAAAGTTTCTTCAAAGACCGCATAAACAGTAGAAATTCCAATCCCGTACGGCCAGCTGACGTCTAAATAACTAGCCCCAGCTAATAGTCGAAGGGTTATGAACAGCATGACTTCGACCTGAAGTGCATGTTCAAAAAGTGAACTATTCCTTTGTGTGCGATGTAATCGTTCTCGGAGAAGCTCACAAAGAGTTTCAAACTGCTGCTTTGAAACACGATACATACGTTGAAAGTAATTATTTGGTAGCGATTGTAGATGATGTGAGACTGAAAATAGTGGGCGAAATATGAGTGTCCTAGATCGCAGACTCTTTGAACGTTGAAATTCTTGAAGCAATAGATAAAGAACCTGAATAGTATCTGGCAGTTCTGTAGTTCTCCATTGTCTGATTTTTACAGCTTTCTGAAGCAGTCTTCGATGCAGCAAATGGCGGCGAACCAAACCTTTGTGTCCGATCATGAAGCAGGGTTGAAGTGCTGCGTTGAGGAGAACAGAGACGATTTCGCACTTGCACACACATGAATGCGCTCTTGTGTGGAATTTGTGCTAACGCTTTCCTTTATTTACTTACACTCATGGAACACGTTCTTGTCTGGAAACAAGTAAACGAAAACTTTTTTTTCCGTTTTCCCACCTTTTTCAACTCCTAGAACGGCCCTAAGTGCTATGGAAAACGTCATTTCATTAGCAAATGTCCTAATTCAACAGAGGAAAAAAAAGGCTTTTCTCAAGACATTTCGCGAACAGAAAGAAAAATCTCAAACCCAAAAGAGATCGGTAAAGAAGATCAAGACAAAGGACGAGAAAAAGACCTCTACCATCTTTGATGCTCTGTTCTGTAAATAAAATTTGGAAGACGAAGTAACCGCTGATCAAGGATCTTCGGCAAACATATTGCCAATGTCATTTTACAATAAGCTGAAGGATCTAGATGGCATTCGTTCAATGCACAAGCTGGTACGAACAGCAGTGTATAATGTATTCAACGAAGCTGCCGCTCCAATTACCTGTAATTTTCGAGTGTCCGCTGATGTGGCTTTGGAAGTCCGTCACGATAAACTCTTGCTTCTCCGCAATGTCGATTGGCTCGCAGCTAATGAGCCTGCTACTGGTATTGTGATTGGTAGGCAGGTTCTGAACGCCCTCGGGCTAAGCAACCGGGTCATGCTCGAAGCGGCAATGTCTCGAGTTGGGTCCGACGTTGATATTCCTCTTTTGTATGCCTCAAACGACATTCGTCTCGAGGACGACAAGGAGGCAGCAAAGGTGTCATCGATTTCTTTGCGGGGCATAATGCACAGTCAAGGTGATCAAAGCGATGATGACAATACTGAAGAATCCATCTATCTCGACGTTGGAGAGGACAGCGAAGTGGATATTAAAGATGCAATGAGGAAATCGGTACTGTAAGCTAAGTCAAATGAGCTGTCGAAATCAGGATCCGAGAGGCTACAATTAAGCTTCGATAAGTACCCGCAAATTTTCGACTAAGGCTGGGAAAGTCGCCACCAGCCAAGTTATCACCTCTGAGGATTGAGACCATAAAAGGTCGCATGCACATCAAGGTGAAAGCGCGCTGCTATCCGACAGAACAACAGATATTTCTTGACAGTTTCATCGAGAAACTTGTAGAAATGGACTTTATGATGCCATTTCCGGAAGCAAAGTGGCTTTCGGCTCCGCTTATTGTCGCCAAGCCAAGTTCAAAAGCCAAATTTCGTATGACCGTGGACCTACGGCCAATTAACTCTGCTACAGAGAAAGTAGTGTGGCCCATGCCGCATATAGATTCCGAGATACAAGACTTCGAAGGAAGCACTGTCTTTGCAGTTATTGACTTCGTGTCCGGATATTGACAAGTCCCACTTGATCCAGACTCTTACGAAAAGTGTGGCATTATCTGTCCGAAAGGAATATATTCCTCGCGACGAGTACTCATGGGACTGACCAATGCTGTATCGCACTTTCAGAGATGCGTACAAACTGCATTTCAAGAGTTACAGGATCACTTCAAGCTCTGGGTTGACGATTTCATTCTTTATGCTCGCGATGAAGGCAAACTTCTTGATGTTCTCGACCGCTTCTTTGGCATATGCACAGAGAAAGAACTATTTATATCTCTTAAGAAAAGTTCTTTCTTCAAGACAGAGGTGAAGTGGTGCGGTCGTGTTATTGACAAGAAGGGCTATCGCTTAGATCCATCCAGGATCGAAGCGTTGAAGAATATAGAAATTCCAAAAGCTGCAGCAGAGCTTTGTGAGTTTGTACACTGCGTCAGATAGATGCCGCACTGTGTTCCCGACGCAGCAAAGCTTTTGTCTCCGTTGAAGGAGTTGCTTGAAAAAGCATATCAGATGAAGTCCAAGCGAACCAAGAAGGCAATACAAAATGTTAGCCTCGTGCAGCTGAAATGGAACGAAGAACATCAGGAAGCTTTTGAGACACTACAGGAGCGACTACGTCAAGCAGTGCGCTTATCGTATCCAAAGGATAACTACGCAATATGTATATTCACTGATGCTTCTGAACGTTTCTGGTCGGGCGTAGTGACTCAAGTCCCATTAGAGCAGATTGATCGCGATTTAGACCAGCAAGACCACGAACCATTGGCTTTTGTTGGTCAAGAATTTACTGCAACTCAGACGAAGTGGAGCACTCCCGAAAAAGAAGCCTTTGCTATCTTTTAGGTGTTCAAGAAACTAGATTGTCTCCTTATGGGTGAGAATCCTGTTTATGTATTCACAGACCACCGTAATCTACTGTTCATCTTCAACCCTCGAGTTTTTGAA
This sequence comes from Gracilaria domingensis, assembly GCA_022539475.1. Lineage (NCBI taxonomy): Eukaryota > Rhodophyta > Florideophyceae > Gracilariales > Gracilariaceae > Gracilaria > Gracilaria domingensis. The sequence goes on along the minus strand of VCMS01000188.1, from coordinate 56,658 downwards.
CCCAACCTGGGCAGACATATCGTTTGCAAAGTGCAAAGATGGGCTCTCTTTCTGTCGAAGTTTGATTATTTGATCTGTCACCTCAGCGCTGAACTTAATGTCTTTGCAGACATGCTGACACGATGGACAAAAAACCATCGCACGAAGAAACTTCAGATGGGTTCTGTACACAGTTTGGTACTAAAACTACGTCGAATCATTCCAAGTACGGATGATATTGAGTGGCCAACGCTTGAAACATTTAGGCACTCACAGACGAAAGCGAAGGCTGACGCTGAACCGGAAGATAGCATCGACTCTCTATTAACCTGGGATTCTTCCAGTAAGTTGTGGAATGTGAACAACAAAATATGGATTCCCCGTCAAGACCTAGAGCTTACGCTACGTCTCTTGGAAATAGCCCATTGTGGAATAAGTGGACACAGGGGGCGCGTTGCCACGGCCAGTATCCTCCAGGAAGAAGTATGGTGGAACAAAATGAATGAAGATGTTAATAATTTCATAAGCGGTTGTATTCATTTTATTATAACTCGCTCCGGATCGCGAATTCGACGCCCATTGGGAAGTGCACTGCATGGCAGCAGACCTAACGAAGTACTCCATGTAGACTTTCTTTTTATGGGAGACAGTACAACTGGTCAGAAACATGTCTTGCTCATCAAAGTCGACCTGAGCTCCTACGTTTGGCTCTGGCCATGCTCGACAGCGGATAGCACCGTAGCCGCAGAAGCTCTTGCGATGTGGATCGCTTCATTCGGAGGATGGGAGTGGCTGGTGAGCGATCAAGGTGCTCATTTCAAGAACCAACTCCTAAAGAAGCTTTCCCAAGAATTCCACTATCATCATCATTTCACTACGACGTACTGTCCTTGGAGCAATGGTACAGTGGAGCGCATGTGCAAAGAAGTTTTACGAGCATGTAAATCTCTTCTCTCTGAATGGAAGCTACGTCCCCGAGAGTGGCCATCTGCTGTGGAAAGTATCCAGAGTGTACTGAATCAGTCGCCTCTAGAGCGATTGGGGCTACGCCACAAAGAGGAACAAGGTGTGTTTCGAACACCATTAGAAATTTTTACTGGCCATCAACCTCTGAGACCACTGACGCGTGCATGGCCAGTTGAGCAGTATATGCATGCGAATACTCAGGATGAATTGCGTATACGACAGATAGTTTGCATAGACAGACTACAAGACGCTTTTGAGAAGATGCATCACGATGTTTCTGAAACAGTCAAAGGAAAACGAAAGAGACGAGTCGAGTACCACAATGCAAAGACAAAGGTGAAGAGAATCGAAATTGATATCGGTTGTTTTGCTCTGGTACGTGAAGCCCGTAGTACTACGAAGCATCACAAGCTTCAATTCGTTTGGAAAGGTCCTCGTCGCGTTGTTGACACTGTATCAGATTGGGTATTTCGAGTCGAGGATTTGGTTTCACATGAAGCGAAGGTAGTGCATGTCTCTAGGTTGATACTGTATCGAGCGAAATTGGAAAATGAAGAAGTAGATGAGGCATTATTGAAGTATGCCAAGCATAATTGTGGAGACGTACAGACAGCAGAAAAACTGTGCAATATTCGAGACGGTCAAGAAAGAATTGAGGTTCTGATTTAGTGGCAAGGACTACCGGACGAGGACGACAAAACCTGGAAGCCGCTAGCAAATGTTGGCGACGATTTGCCTGGTCTTCTCCATGACTTCCTGTACACTGCACAAAAGCGCAAACTGAGAAAGCGAGCACTTCGCCTCTGTGGCTTTGAAGAAACAGTCTAGAAGACGTTTCTGAGACCACTGTAGCACTAGACTTTAAACTCCCTACAATGTCCGTCACGATGTGTCGTGAACGGTCGGTTGCCGCCGGTCGCCGTGTCCGTTGAAGCATTACACAACACGGCATTACACGCACCGATTGCAGCTGTTGTGCAACGATGCACGCACAATTGTTCACGCGCTGCCTCCGCCGGCGATCAAAACCTTGCAAGCTGATCTCGCCGGCTGTGTTCACCAGTCTCCTCCCTCGTCGTCGCTCAGCCTTTGCGCCTTCGGCGCCATTCGCGCTTCGCGCCCTTTTGCGCACTCCTCCGTTATCTCCTCGCCTTTGGCGCCCCCTGGCGTCATTTGCCACCATCGTTGTCGCTCAATCTACGTCACACGCCCTCGTGCTCTCCCGCACAGCCAACAATGCCACACTCTTCTTGCTACTGGCTTCCCTTTGTCCCGCTCAGCCTTGGTCCATCGACGTTCCCCGCCCTTCAGAGTCGTCACCTATGCTTTACTTCTCCCTCGTAGTTTACCCGCATGTAACGCCGGCAATGTTTCTAATTCGTTGTTTCCTCGCCTTTCGCGCATTTGGTTCCTCCTGGTGACCCCCGACGCCTGCCACGCTCTGAACCGCTCCATTCTCTCTTTCTCGTGTCGTCGCATAGTCGCAGCTTGACATCCGTCGTTGCTCGTCCTTCATCGGTTGGCTTCTGTCGCTCGTTCTCTGCTGCTTGGCCTACGACTTTCATCGTCTGCCGCTTGGCTTCCATCTCGTGTCTTTTTCCGCTAGCTCTTCGTCGCTCGGTCTTCGTTACTAATCCTCCATCGCTTGCCTTGCTTTGCTCGCGTCAAACGTCTTTCGCGTTCTCCAGCGCGCTACCTCTGCCACTCTTTTTTTTTGTGCTCTCTCAACCTCGATCTTGCCTTCTGCTTGCTCCGCCTTCGGCGGTTTCCTTGCGGTTTCCTTGCTACTCTGTGCCGCCAAATCTGCGTCTGCCACGCCAGCGCTCACGCCCTCTAACCTTCACATCACTGGGCCCTTGGTCTTCTCCTCGCCAACTCCGGGCTCCATCTCTATCTTTGGCAGATTCACAGTCGTCGCTGCTCTCGGTGCCCTTTTCTCTTTCAAGTCGCCATTTTTCCACCATACTACCGATCGAGCTAGGGCCTTTTCGCCATCAGTACGTACGTTACATAGGCTTCGATGTCGACTTTGCTGTTTTTCTAATCTCCATTGATATACCGCCCCACTTCGTGCCCGCTCCATGAGACTACTTGACCTTGCCGCCCTCTGCTTTTGAAGCTTCCCACCCTTGCCACCAATCTTCGTCGCTGGTCCTCACCCCTGTGTGACCTCCTTTTTTTCTCCCGAGTTTGCACCGCTTATCACTCCAGCTTTGTTTTGCTGCTCTACACCGCTCTGGTCAACACCTTCGTCGCCCTCTGCGCCATCCCCGTCCAGAAATTGATACAACCGCAATATCGGCACAACGTTATGTTCTCTAGGACGGCATACACGGGAGGAAGGAAGGACAGGTGGCAGAGCAGAAGAAAGAGTATCTATATCTTTTATACCTATCACCGGAGTTCAAGTGTGTTTCGGTTGCTCCATGTAGTAGGCGCTACACGTGCCTGTAGATTCTTTCGAACGTCGGTGCGGTATTCGAACAGCTTCTGTAAGACCTTTCGAAGGTGCTGAGTCTGTTTTGCGGATGCACTCGTTTCACGCAGCTGCCGGAGATGCTCCAAAGTCCATTCAAGAAGAGAGCGGATTTCGTCCGATGTCGAGACTTGGTTATGCTGAACAATTTCTACCGAATCATCTAATTCGAGAAAGGGGTTATCGCTTTGCTCAGTAATCTCTACCGCGAATGGTTGATTGTTGCTAGGCAGTGCGGCGTGGCTTGGCAGAGGCAACGGTTGTGAGGTGCGACCTTCGAGGAAGTAATCATCATCTCGGCAGTAATTGGTTGCGTCTTCTTCAGTAAAGATTGCGGTGTAATTGCCCTCTGCTCTGGCAAAACGAAGGAACGGAGGCCGACGACTCCGAATGATGACACGGTACAAAGGACAGCTCCTGCCTTTGACAAGGTGTTTGCAGAACATAAATCTGCTGAGCAAAAAGGCTTTGCAAGAGCAGTTCCATGCTTGGGTATCAGTATGGTAAACGTGGTTATGCTGCCTAATTGCAGCTGCTCTCCATTCTTTTGTAAAGGACTTCCACCAAGAGGGCTTCTTACGCCCAGTAATGTATGATTCAAAATCAAATTTGTACTTCGATAGAAAGTTGCGATCAATTATGTACACAAGAAGGTCGACTCTGGGGCGATTGTAGTTGTGCAGGTATAACCTCTTCAGTACCCTCCAATGACTTTCAACCATCATTGTCGTCTTAGCAATTGGCACGAAATCAGTACGTCGTCTTCCCCACTTGGCAAAACACTCTGCCTTGTACCAGTTATCCATGAGATATTTTTGCAACAGTGGGTAGCTATCGCAAAACGTATTCATTTCGGATATATATAGCGCATGTATAGCCTTCAAGGACAACTTAACAAAGAATGGATGCAGATGGTAGTGGTAGGTGATCAATGACAACGCTTCACTTTCCAACTTCTTTGTGTATAATGTGCACTCGGTTTTTCTTAGCTCATTGAATTTCTTCTTGATCGCGCGTTTCATGTGCCACAAACACATAGAAGGATGAGTCCTGTACACGTTAAAAATTGCTGACAACTGCGCTTTGTCTTTGTCACTAAAGAAAAACAATGGCTTGATATATGGAGTTGCGCGTTTAAAACTATCCAAAAATGTAGTCAGAACTCTTATCCTATACCCTTCTTCTGCTTCATCCGGCTTTTGAGAGTCGAGAAGTAGATAGGCAAGAGGAAATCCGACACCAATGTATGAGCCAATCACAGCGAACAATTCCATACTGTTGCTGTTCGTCTTATATGTAGAGTCAATTTGAATCTCTACAATGTTACGTTGCCTAGCAATTTCCAGTCCCGTTCTCACTACGAATCCAACACAGAATGGATCGTACTTCATGTAAAGTAAATCAATGTTGCTCGAATCTTCAATCATTCGCAGAGCAGAATCAGTGGGATCAGCACACTTCTTGGAACGATTCTCCAACTCTCTGCTCCAGATGTAGTATACTTAGTGGTATTGAAACTCCACTTTAAACATTCTTCGAATGTGCTCACATATCTGGAATGGTGTCATGCCGGCTTCAATCATGACCTTAATTTCTCTTTCTGCGCCTGGTGCCCTCAAATTAAGTGGTGGCAGCTTTTGTAGCTTTTCATGATGTCGTTCATGTTTTACTCTAGCAACCGCGTTGTACCCACGTCCGTAAGAGAAAGATAAGAAACCTCCACAGTCCATTTCCTTTTTAGACTGGCGATGTCTCTTGATTGGCCGGTTCATGTTGGGTTGTTTAGTGCGCCTCTGACTGCATATGTACGATTCCGACTTGCGGGTACCCGAAGCTCTTTGATGCACAATGTATGTATACTTCTCTATCTTCTGCACAATTGAGAGAAATTCTTGCTGTGTGGTACCTACCATATTGTCTGGCAGAGCGCTGCAATCATGCCCTGTATCATTGGGCTCAGAGACTGTTAAGTCAAACAAGCAGTCATAGGCTACACAGAGTACTTCGGTTGGATAGGAGAGATGACGGGCTGCTTCAATGATGGTCTTGTACACAGACACAAACATATCTGAAGTGAGGTTTCTACCCGACAACTTCGCGTTCACCACAGTTGGGACCTCGCAGGTTTTAGTTTCACTGCGACACTTGTAACATCTCTGTGTGAGAGTGAAGCTAGTATTCGAAAAGAAACAGTCCGTAGTGAACGCTTTATTGCAACCACTGCGAGTCGTAACCGCAAACGAGCGAAGTGCAGAAAGAGTCCATTGCTCCCTATGATCCAACAGCTTCATGTATATGGCTGTAAAAAAGTTCTCGTCCATTGAAATCTCATCGTTCTCTTGAGTGATAGCACGAAACGCCGATTCGATATCTTCTGTAGTCACTTGCAGCGTACAAAGTAGCGCGTCCATCACATCTTCGTATGGTGGAATGCTTTCAAACAGTTCGTGGTATAATATTCGCGGATTACCCATGACGTCCACTGAGTTCTTGATGTCGATGAGTAGATACTTGAAGAACATTTCAAAGCCCAACACTATATACCAAGGAACCTTATGCAATTATTGTGCTCCGCGCTTGTTTGGTGCCAAAACTAAAATCTAGTCCTTTCCCCTTATAAATTCTGTCCGTCCCCAAATTATTCCTGTCCGGTACCCAAATACGTCTCTCGTGATCACTCTAGATACCCATGAGTTTGCCGAACATTTGACTAGTAACAATTAAGGCAACGAAAAAGCCCTGAAAAGTAACGACGAAAGTGCCGAAGAAGATTGACGATAGCGCTGAAAGTAGGGCAGCATAGCGCAAATGGTATAGAGAACAACTAGACCAGAAGAATGGTGAGAATGGTGAGAATGACGTGCAGCGCACACTACAATACAGCGCTCACAAAAAACATTAAAGTTGCGTTGACGATGAAAACGTGATGAGATGTTGTCCAAACGGAGCAAGACCCACCCTGTTGACAAAGACTGCGACGAAGGCGCCGATTGCACCTCAGCGCACAAAGCGCTGCAGCACCTACCATGGCTATAAAAGTGGCGCGAAGATAGTCAACGTAAAAAGGCGTGACACGAAGGAGGCCGGAAGGCGTCGGAGGTAGAAATCAAACGCGAGTGGCCGCAAGACGCGGAAAAGCCGGAGCCGAGAATGATGCCAAAAGCAGAGCTAGAAAGAGAAAGCGACGCAATCACTGGTGGACACTGACCAAGAGAGGCACATCGAAGCCAAAAGATGAGGCGTAGAGCAAAAGGGCGGGGAACGTCGATCAACCAAGGCTAAGCGGGACAGAGGGAAGCCAGTAGCAAGAAGAGTGTGGCATTGTTGGCTGTGCGGGAGAGCACGAGGGCGTGTGGCGTAGATTGAGCGACAACGATGGTAGCAAATGACGCCAGGGGGCGCCAAAGGCGAGGAGATAACGGAGGAGTGCGCAAAAGGGCGCGAAGCGCGAATGGCGCCGAAGGCGCAAAGGCTGAGCGACGACGAGGGAGGAGACTGGTGAACACAGCCGGCGAGATCAGCTTGCAAGGTTTTGATCGCCGGCGGAGGCAGCGCGTGAACAACTGTGCGTGCATCGGTGCACAACAGCTGCAATCGGTGCGTGTAATGCCGTGTTGTGTAATGCTTCAACGGACACGGCCACCGGCGGCAACCGGCCGTTCACGACACATCGTGACGGACATTGTAGGGAGTTTAAAGTCTACTCACTGTAGCAGTAGCCCACTTGATGAGGCTGAAGATGCTCTTTGAAACACGGCGCATCGCGCTGACAGTGTCTGACACTGGCTCCGTTTGAAATAGGAGCCAGTTTACTGCTTGAGAAATAAAAACGATGCAGAGAACGAAAGGAAAAACTTCCAGGATCCAAGCATCGGATCGTTGACTTTATATTGTGTTCTTTTTCGCTTTAAACCTGAAATCTGCATAGCCACTAATCATCTTTACGCCACTTTTCATAGCGCTTTTCGTGAATTCATTGCGCTCACTAGCTAGTGAGCACTATAGTGCTCAAGCAGCTGCTGTCAGACGGTACGTACAGCACATGATCAAAACCGACGCGTCGCGCAAAGGCGCACGTGACCTGTGGACGGAACTCGGCGCCTAGCTTTCGAAGGCGATGGGCAAATGACGCTTTGGGTTCCCAGTGGGAAAGCTCATGGTCTCGCTGAATACCATTCTGCGACGCTTACACTTCGAAGAAATCGAGCACATGGTTATGACCAAAGGCGTACTGCGTGCTGTAAATTCTGCAGTCTTCACTGGGCCTCTCGCCGGCGCGTGCACAAGGACGGTGCAAGAAAGGGTTATATGAAACATCATAACGGGCTTGTACTCCTGCGACTTATGCGAAGAACATGAGAAGTTATGCCATTGTTGCGGGCGCGTGCAAGTCCACCCCGATGTACCTTAATCTGCGCGATTACAGATTCAGAGCCGAGTAGCTTAGAGACTCGCGTCGTTCCATCCATGCATTGCAAAGTGCGGTTCCTGTTTTGAAGACTGTCAGGGAAAGTCCACAAGCAAAGACATTGCCTCAATATGGAGTAGTCTAGAAAGTAGCTTATGGGAGGACAGCATACCACTTCATGAGTTAGAACTCACACCGATTGTCTGCGTTTCTGCAAGCAAAGTTCTTCCAAGAGCGACGCGGCAAACGAAAACGCCTTCGCCTTGGATGGGTGCGGGTGGCTTGCGGCTTCCTTGCCTGGAACGCCAGCCATCTCAGCAGTTTTCAAGTTCGTTTCGAACGCCTTACCCGCTTCTATAGTCACGTCTAGGGCCTTCCGCGTATAATTCTTCACTGAATTCTGCACAGTTCTAGCTAAGCCTACGGCAATAATGCGCTGTTATGGTGTACAATAAACAAGAACTCGCATTGTCTCACGATCTGGATTGCATCCTTGCACCGCAATCGAGGTTAGCCTTAAGTTTATCCAGAACAAGCTTGAAAACCTCCCTATCCTCAACGCTTCTAGCTTCATCCATCATTTGCATAGTTTTCCTGATTGCTTCCAATGCAGAAGTAGTATGACGAGCGTGAGCCTCAAACATTTCGAGCTGAAGAGTACCACGATTTAGCTCATCATTCTCCACTGAACTTGTGTCACGTCTAGCAGAAAGAACAGAAACAAGCCCGTCCATGCCAACAATATTGACATCCAGCGTCTTACGTCGTGATGAGTATTGACTATGGCTGGCAGCATTCCTCCCAAATCCGTATGGTGATATACCTTCATTAACGCCTTCCTCTTGTTGCGTGTCTGCCTCCAGTGCTATGGTCGCAGGAGGTTGCAGAATAGTGTGCAATTTAAGAAAGCAATGCGCGTACATGATGTAACTGACACCGTTAGCGAAACTAAGAAAGGCGCTTCCGGATCACCTTGTCCAGTTGGTTCGTAGCGAGATAAGCATATGCCGTATTGGCTCGTGAACGCAGCGAATTTACGCTTGAGTAAATCACGCTCTCGTTCATATGGTCGCTGTGCAGAGTTCAATAGACGGATGTCACTGAGAGTAATACGACCTGTACGAATGGTATTTGGAGGTGGTTTAAAAGATAGATCATTAAACAATGGAGCAATCTTCTCGCACGAAAGATCTTCGCGCTGTTGGTCCAACTCATTCTTGTTTAATGCTTAAGCATTCCACCAATATCTGGGGCGCGACAGTCATATGTGGATCAGTGAGGGCATGCAGTATACGGGAAACTTTTGACGCGTCAAACGCTGGTGCTCTTCCGTCGGTGAGTTAAGAACTATTCACAGGTTCTGTCTTCATAGGCAAACAAATTTTAACCTTTCCATCTTCAAGCACTAGAATATCTCCTCAAATATATTTTGATACTTCTTCGAAGGTGTCCTTACGCTCACTGCAAACGGTCGTCATTGAGAATTTCGACCCAATAGCCATATTGCATTGTGCATGATAAGGTAGATCATTAATGATTTGCTGTAGATCCAAGAACAAAACAGTGCGCCGCACCGTTTTCATCCCGATCAGATTGAGCTTAGTATCACGCTTTGCATTGTATGCCCCAACGATTTTAGATGCTTTAATTGACTGCTTGCAGAATCCGTTGTTCATCTTTTGCTGTTGTAGAATAGCTACAGCGGTAGATACATCTGTTGGTGTTTTTTCAGTTGTTGAAGCATTATTAGTTTGTTGTAAGGACTGCGGTAGTGAGGGCTGCGCTGAAATGTCCTACATTCATTGATGGTGGTTGGGAACCTCGCATTCTAAAGTGCACGACATGGAGGGAGATTTACTTATTTGAGTTTGTGAGCGCTGTGCAAGTATAGAACTTATTGCATTGCGACAGTGTATGCGATAGCAATCGGGGTTTGTTTTTATGAAGGCAAAACAAATCGAGCGCCCTACGGAAACGGTTGCGGAAACAAGAGCAAGGCAACGTGTGCAATGAATATTGCACACGTCTTGATTGGCCCTTTCCGTTTTCCAAATTTGTAAACTTATGGAATGGCCCTTAGATGAGGAACGATCCTGTCTGGGGTACGTTGAAGATACACCTGTCGTTATGCATTCAACATCGTCATATCCTTTTAGATCGTTCCTTGGTTTTCGTGAGTGTCATGACACTGTACAAACAGCAATAGAAATTACAATAATGTAGAAAGCTTCCCAATATCGACTGCAATAAAGAAGAAAAGTGCAATATAAATTGCAATGCTCACGCACTCTGCAATTTGTATTATTTATTGCATATTGCAATATATTGCAATGGCAATATATTGTAAGACACCCCTGGTCGTGTGATTCGTTGAGTAATAGGTCGGAAAGGTTTTGTTTTTGCAGATATTTTTAACTACGTTTACACCCTAAAGCACGATCTGAAAGAATTACGAAAAAGAAACATATCCATCAAAATGTTCACCGATTTTAAAACTCTCTTTGACGTAATTAAAAAAATCATCGGCAAGGGAGATTGCTCATTGACATATGTGCGGTTTGAAAAGCTTATGATAGAAACAAAATTTTAGATGTTGGATTCATTTGTTTAAAATCTAATCCTGCAGACGTTTTTACGAGAGAAAGAAGAAAAAATTGTTCAATCAAATTCTTCATAACATTATCAAACATCCGGTTGAGCAATAGGTAATTATAGACTAGAATAGTAGATAATCTTTTACGATGAAAAATAGTTTTAGAAAAGAAAGCAAGTGTAGATTGCACTAAAAATGATATGTCCATCGTTTCTTGCATTTTATCACAATACGTGATAGTGCAAGATGGTTATCATAGAAGGAGAATTGTTTCAGCTAATGCAAGGAAACCACGAAACAATAGTTAAAAGGAGAGGACATAGAATAGACAACCTTTACTTACGAGAGGGCGCTAGTGAAAGCCTATAAAAGCCAGAGCTTGGGCTTCTCGGCACCAACGATCGCCAACTATCATCAGTAACACAAAAAAAAACCAAAAGCACATTAGTTAAATCTGTCCATCGAGCTCTACTGATCGTTCGGAGCACCACGCGAGCACAAGTGCCAGCGGTCCTGAAGATTATGAGTGACGGACAAGAGCGAGTTTTCATTACGTCTTATTGATGCACTTGCGATGGGTTTTTTTACTGTGGTGTGATGATTTGCTGAGTGTTTTAAACGCAGTGGTCGTATCGGGATTCAGCGCATCCAAGTAGCATTTCTCGAACATAGATATGACGTGGCACAATCTGTCAGGTATTGATGACAGTTGGTGAGACTCGCAGCAGTGGCGTAGTCATATGAGGTCAGGTGTCTACTGCACAAGATGATACGGGCTCAATAGCAGCTCGATGATGACGTGGTATGATCTTTGAGAGGTATTAAGTAGCATCATATTGTGACCGCCCACAGTAGTAACGCAAGCATCTCAGTAGTCTGACTTATGTCTTGGGATTAGACTAATCTTCCGACATATCATTCGTTCATTTGTTGTTGTTGAAAGCTGTCGAACTAGACAGTCCATTGATGACTCACAGTCATCTAAGGTGATTTCAGTCTGTTAGATGTCTTTGCACTATTGGACAATAGATAGAAGACCGACATGACTCTGCGGTTTTAAAGCGACTACGACTGCCATAGTGGTAGTCGTTCATAATATATTGGCAGTGTCTACCGCCAGCACTCGCTCCAGCTAAGACGTTATGACCTTGGATTGAAGCAATTGAGACAGTCCAACCTAGTAGTTCTACTCCTATGCTTGTGATTAGACGTTCATAAACGTGCAGGTGATTCTTGTTGCTATGACTTTGCAACTATTGTAAAAATAGATAGAAAAGCGAGCATGACTCTGCTTAAAGGCACTAACGAACTGCCATAGTGGATAAGCCTGTTCCATTTATATAATGGGAGTAGCTCAATCGCCACTTACTCTGCTAGCTGAAAAGTTCAGTGACCTTGTCCGCATTGAAGGCAATTACATCTTCAACCTGGAGCCCCTTCGTAAGCTATCTAATAAACGTTCACGCTTTCTTGTGACATATTTGCTACCAATGCTACCGCAAGTGCTGACTTCTTGACTCAACAGTAACAAAAACGTAGTCCTATGAAGGAGTAGCGTAGCAGAGCCTACTCGCGATTGTGAGCTGTCCTCGGATTGAGCCATCCATTCAATCACTGGAACACGTTGGAAGGACGAATCCAAAACGACTCTTTGAAACGAGTTTACGAGTGAGCATAGTGAAGTAGTATCAACAATGAAAAAACTCACGAGTACAACGTCTGATGGAGCTCCCATTACTGCACGAAACTTGAACATCCAAAACATTCATTGAATTTATGATGTAGAAGTAGAGTAGCTTGCATTGTGCGATTCTATCTGTGCGACGGAATCGTCCTGCTCTAAACTCGTATTTTTTAAGGTTAAAGCTTTTCCCGCATTTTGATTTTCGGCGTATCTCGGAGGGATCGGAAGGTTATAAGTCATATTATGACATTTCCCATGGAGGTGTACATCTGGACTATCAGTGTATGTCGGTCTAGGTCGAGGTTTGCAAGCGGAAATCATCTAGGTCGAGGTCCTCGACCTAGACCGACATACACTGATAGTCCAGATGTACACCTGTGATAAATGGACAGCTCTCCTAGTCTGAGAAGGAGTGCTTCAAAATGAATTGGATCACCGGAAGTGATACAATCGAACGTGACTTTCAAATTTTAATTCATTTTAAAATTAAAGAGTGTGTAATCACTGTCAAGCTGTCAACAGTTTTATAGAAGAATTCACTGCCTGTTCAAGGTCATGACCGCGTCGGCGCACGTGGGACTTGCCCAGTTAGCGGCATTTCTTTCCTGAATAAAGGTTTAAGCAGAGTAAAACTGATCAAGAAGGTTAGCCTGCTCGTTCATGATTTTAGCGTTGCAGCACAAAGCCCATGTGGCCTGCAGGCATGCAGCGTGGAGCGCTTTTGAATTTGTTCCACGCATATTGCCTGCGTAGCTGGTTGTGATGCGGAACGAAAGGCAGTTCTCCGCATGAAGGCCTCTTCCACGTCTCACCCATTGGCCAAGATATCGCACCTTCCACCTGGGAAGCCCGCCTTGGTCCCGAACAGAAACCTGAACTGCGGAGAAGGTTGAAAGTCAACAGTAGATTGCTAGTGCTTTACACCATTGTCTACGATCAAGTTTCTAGACGCCAACTAGCAGATTGCACAAACCGCGATCGTAAACAACATCAGCTACGTTCAGTACCAAAAACCACGCCATCTTCTTAGATCTGGTCACCTCCGTCACCACCTTCGCCACCAACTCCACCAACACCGAATTCGCCCTCGAGAACACCAGCACCACCATCTCCACCAGCTCCACCCTCGAATCCGATGCCACCATCGCCACCATCTCCACCTTGGCCGCCGAATCCGAAGTCGCCGAAGAGACCACCGGCACCACCTGCCCCGCCGTCGCCGCCAAGGCCAAAGAAGGCACCACCACCCATTCCGCCATTTCCTCCGATGCCGCCGACACCGACGTCACCCTGGAGCAAACCTTGACCGCCATTTCCTCCGTTGCCACCGCTGCCAATACCGAAGATCAAACCTCCCTCGCCACCATTGCCACCATTGCCACCAACCCCACCATATCCGTAATTACCGTAGAGAGCGCCGCCGCCACCTGCACCTCCTGCGCCACCGTCACCGATGAAGAGTGAGTCACCTCCTCGGCCACCTTCACCACCAAATCCACCGAATGCGAAGTCGCCAACAATGGTACCAGTTCCACCATTACCACCAGCTCCGCCGTCTCCAATTCCTAGTCCTCCATCACCACCATCTCCTCCAATACCACCAGTTCCTCCGGTTCCAATGTTGACACCATCTCCTCCATTTCCTCCGGCTCCTGCTTGTCGGACTGAAGGAACGACTGCAGCGTTAGCGGCGTAAATGCAAAGCGCGAGAGCCAATGTGAACTTCATGGTTAAGGTAGTGTGAGATTGCAAAGCGATCGAATATGCGACGGAAATAAAGTGCAAGAAGCGAAATTGAATCAGATGTTGTGATGTTCAGGCTTGTGTCGGTGGAGGTATCCGAGGAGTCGACAGCGGCCTTTTAAAGCGATTCAAACCCCGAAAGGAGGAACACTCGACATGAGAAGTTTGGATAAGCGCAACAACGCAGAAGACTTTGACGCTTGCACGGTGCTCGTTGCCAAATTCACGGCACTGACGAAAGGAATGCGCGGTTCGTGGACCTTTTTGAGATTCGCTGCTAGTAGCCCTCTATCCCAACGATAACGCTAAGGTACATGTAACATGATAATGTGACACATCTAGGTAACAGTGTATCTGAGTTAGCATGGATGGAGGGTCACCCGAGTCAGATAGAGCGTGAGCTGTAGATATGCTGTGGAAGGAACGAAGAACTTTCATACACAACAAGGATTTGAGTTTGTCGATCAGCCAACGGCAATCATATAGGCAACTCATGATGGAGTTTTGTTTGAGTGATTTGTCTCACAGGAGAGCAGAAGTTGTGCCGCGATCAACAACGTTCATTGATGGCGTATATGTACGGGTATCTTGGCGGTTTCCTTCGACGTCTGTCGGTCTGTCAGCTATTGTAAACAAGTTGATGGGTGGCTTAACCAATAATTTATGTTAATCTAGCGGGGCGGTGCATTAGATTGGCGGGATGTGACGTGCCAGACGTCACTGGCGCGGAGCTCCTCCTTACTAATTGGAAGATGCGGAGGTTGTCCTTCGGACATTATTCTCGCCAGTGCGGATGGTAACGATGATGGCGACCGCCTGATGACAATTGCAGCAAGAGTACAACAGTGTTACTGTAGAACGACTGTTCCACAGTTTCATTCGAATTTGTAGCCCCGTTGATGCAATGCGAATGGCTACCCAACATCATCCTCTTAAGAGGCTACTTACGCAGCTGACCTCATTCGTGTCACAAATTCGTAAAGACGAATTGGGCCGAGAAACTCGAGACTTTTGGCTCGCGAACGGTTCTGACAAATCACCGCATGATGCTTCGTGCTGTTCACAGGCGCCTGTCTGTCGCGACACAGCGCCATTTGATGGTCCTCGCCTACTAGACTTACTTGTTTGCTCCTCACAGTGCAACCCTACACGTACTGACCATACCAACCAAAGCAAACCTCCGACAGCTCGACCCTTTCAAACACTCACACCTACTCATGCGCTGACAAGCTCGAAGCACGTGCTTGACGCGCGCTTCTGAAGATTCAACCCAAAAGTTGCGTGTTCCTGCGAAACTCGTTACACGTAATTCGGCTAGGCCAGTAGATTGGTACAAGAGAATACAAGAGAATACAATACCGGAGTGTATTTGATATTGAGAGATTAGCGGTGACTGAGAAATTTGTACCCTTGGTAGGTTAGATTGTCGGAGGTTTGACCCAACACCAGTGAAGATGCTGGTGAACGTAGAATGAGAACAGAGACTAACCATAACCTGTAGGGTTAAGGTTAAAGCTCGGACACCCAGAATGAGGAAAGAGAATAACCACAACCTGTAACTTTGACCTGTAGGGTTGAGTAGAAGACGTGGAGCCTGCTGCAACGCGGATTGCAACTGTGACATCATGACGTAACAGAAGGGCATATCGAGGCAAATTCGATGGAAGACAGGACTTACATCCCGCTAGAATAACCTTTAAAATGGGCTCCCCGCCTGTTTGAGGCGAGGAATTAACGATAAATGGTGTAGCAGAAGGGGCATATGCGCGTGCACACTGAGCCCATCGGAGGTGACGCTACGGTGCGTGGGTGGGTGCACGTCGACACATAACGCTGTAAGTCAAGCCCGTGGCAGCTTGCACGGGAACGAAGAGAGTAACGTTGGGCACTATGTGTGGCTTTCGTGCTGGTCAAGACGTTGAACGTTCACAACGTGTTTGCAGCGAGCTTGAACGAATGTCCCCTGAGTTTCTGTACAGTACTGCGATGCAGATTGAACTTCACATCTGCGCGTGCGTGTCTGAAGACCGCCGTCCTCCATGTACCATCTTGAACGAGATAGATTGGATACTCGTCGTTAAAACCCCAGAGTGCACATTTCATTCTGGAACTGCTCACCGAGAGAAAAGTCGGCTTGTTGATGAGATGATGGACAGCGAATGGGGACACGCTACATGTATCTCATAGTTGTACAACCGTCATACGGAAAAGGGAAGACGACGACGCTTGAAGAACAAAACGTTTCCCAACGCTTCGTTGATCTGCGAGAGAGAAAGAAGCTCACGCACAAATTAATTTGCTGGTAGCCGGCTTAGCCGTGCCACGGCGAGGTATGTGACATGATTACAAGAAATAAAAAGAAATAGGTGACTGGACGTTTTCAAAAAATTCAAATTTACTACGAGTTGAATCAACATGTCGTGGCAGATTCACATCGAACAGCAAGGCCTTGGCGTCAGTCAGTTTCCGTCGATTCGAACCGAGTGCGTGAAGGTTGTGGATGTGGACTGTAGCCACGTATAGCCATTTATACCACACTCCCCTCGTTGGCCAGAATCGCAGGTTCTACCAGAACCTGAACACAAGGATTCTGGGCAACACCAATGGTTGCGCCCATGAAGTAGGGGATAGATGGCAAGACAACACAGCACAAGTTAGATGTGTCAAGGTGTCGCATGCGCAGCAGGCTCTGTCTGGAGATGGTTGAACAGACCATTCCAGAGGGAATTCACGAAAATCCTCAAGTATTCTTCGTGCAGAACCGTGCGAGACGCGAACTCGCGACGTACCAGGGGTAGTGAAGGCCCACAACTATGATAGGTGGGTGTAAAACGACTGAGCTAAACCGGAGTTCGGATGTGGACTGTAGCCACGTATAGCCATTTATACTACATTGGGGTCTAATGGAATGTGCTCCGCATGTAGTCAACCTACCGCTAGTACCGTCATTCGACTTCATATGCGACAGATGTGTATCGTTGTACACGTATGCGTAAAAGCACACTCTCCTCGTATTAACTCTACAACGAAATATATGGAACTCATAGAAGACAACTTTTGTTTTCGTCCGCGACTACCACGTACACGTATCAAACCTTTTCACTAACTCGCTCTAGCTAGAAATTGTTCCAAGTAGACGATAGTTCTAGGTTTCTATAAATCCGAAACACGACGTTATACGTGTATTTTTTTGAAACTGGTTCATTTCTTATTTTTCCACGACACCAGCGCTTTTATGACTCAACACATCCCAGTTGAATTTTCTCAAAAAACCGTAAACATATATTTCAAAAAAGTAATCTTTTCAATATTTTCACTAATACTAAACTGATTACTATACAAACGTTTAAAACGTTCAAAACTTTTTCAAAACGTTTTAAATGTTTTTTACTAGTTTAAGACGTTCATAAACACGTTCCAAAACAACTTTAAAATCAACCGATGAAAAATAAAAAGGCCTGCTGCTGCGTTTGAGCTTGCGGTGCGGCGCGGACGGCACGGTGGGCGCGGAGAGCGAGGGGGAGGACGGCTACGCGGGCTGGTTGGCGGCCACCTGCATTGCAGCGGTCTCGGGCGGGCGGCGACGGGACGCGTCGGCGGTGGGAGGCGTCGCGCGGGCGGGCTGAAGGGGGTAAACGGGCGCGGCGGCTGCGTGTGGGTGAAGCAGATGGGCGCTCGGTGGTAGGGAGTGCACGATGTTGCTGCGCGCGGCGGCACCTTGCAGCCGCCACACGCCCCAGAGTGCAGATTCTGCACTGCAGACCAGTTCGGGCTCGCACTGTTCGACATTACTGTAAGGAGATATTTGCGCCGCCGCACCTCGCAGTGTGAGCTCGTCTGCGAGGGCTTGTTTGCTAACGTTTAAGGTATTTCGGACTACCTCTGCGTTGCCTACTCTGTTCCGCACGACGTAGAACAATACCTTTGGGAAACAATAAACAGAGAGCTTAGTGCCTCTTTATTGTTATACGAGAGTTGCCTCTCGTGCCGAAAGGTCGTTCTAGCTTTCCACGACCGTGTACTTTGCGCAACGACTCGGACGCCACGCAAAACGATTGCAAGCGATTTGATTGAGACCGCCACGCACGTGCGCGTGTCGCGCTGGCTGAGGCGTCGTGTCCACGAGACCAGCGCGGTTTACCCCTCACCAATACAGTAATGTGATTTACTGTAATGCTCGGAACGAGTTTTGAACGTCCCTTGTTTGAAATACGATTAAAACGGGTTCAGAACGTTTCGTTTTGTTCTAAACCTATATTAAGCATTTGTATACTGATTACTACGTGAATGACTACCATCTTTAAATTTAGTGATTATTCCGCTTATTTTTCGTCGTCAAAACTGTACACCCGCAATTAGTGTGGGTGCACAATTACTGTGGTACCGCAAATAGTGTGAACGGCAATAACCCACACTATTTACGGTACAAACAGGTCCATGTACGGACTATTTTAGTGTGGGATACGGTTGTGAATTCCGCGTGTAAACGCAAAAACTTGCTATAATTCGCACACGACTTGCGCTAAATTTGAATAGGCTCTGGGAAGAGCGCCATTTGTTCCCTGCACTTCAACAGATTGTAGCAAAGCATCAAAATCAACTTGACACTGAAGCTGTTTTGCAGTAGATGATACGTTGCGTGTATGCTAAAGCCACATTATTTCAGTCAAACGTAAATAAAATAGACTACACTATTTTGGTTTGTACCATATTTAGTGTAAAACCGTAATTACTGTAAATTATATTTTTGTTGCGCGTCCTAGCATAAAGATGAACAAAAAACGTGCTCTTTTAATATAAAAATATATTTAGTTATAACCTTTTCAGTTTAAGCAGTTCTTTCCACTCCAAGTATATAACTCTTGGACTATAGATAGAATGTTTTCTCGTCCTCGTCATATAGCACCTACGTTCTACTATAACGCGGTAAGACATTATGCTGGTTCTTGAAATATTGTAATAGCTACTACCGCAGAATGTTACGTGTTATATGCGTAGGCACTTGCTTGGGTGCGAATTAGATTATTTAATTTATGTTAACCAGTTTACAGATTGCAATAAACTAAATAATTTCCCAGTCACCTCTATGTTGTGCAAAACGCAGCGATGGGAATAGACACGCAAAGACGGTTCAGACCCTTTCTCAAGAGGCAAGCACAGTAGTAGAGCGCTCCCACAGGTACGAAACGGCAATGCCGGGTGTAAGACCGGAGGCGACCCTTCCCAAGTAACGGAGGAAGCAAAGTGGCGAAGAAGACGCGTCCAGCGGTAGAGAGCACACGACACAGGTTGGCAGTAGCGTCACGTGCGTAGCACACGGTAGAAAGCAGTACCAACACGACGTCTGTCGGCAAAGCCCTCCAATACAAACTGTTTATTGTATCTCCACGACCAGATATGAACCGGCAAACCGGAAATTGATCAGAAAACCAACTTGCTGGATCAACGCGACTTCTAAGTCGGGAGACCAATTGTTGTGCAAAACTCCGCGATGAGGAAAGACACGCTGAGGCGGTTCAGACCGTCTCTGAAGAGGCGAGCACAGCAGTGGAGCGCTCCCACAGGTACGACACGGCAATGCCGGGTGTAAGACCGGGGTCGACCCTTCTCAAGTAATGGAGGGAGCGAAGCGGCGAAGAAGACGCCTCCAGCGGTAGAGAGCACACGACACAAGTCGTCAGTAGCGTCAAGTGCGCAGCACACGGTACCCACGAGTGTAGCGATGACACGCGAGAGCGGTAATAGCCCACGCGAGTGTGTCGAGCCACGAACGGTATGCACCGGTACACCAAGTAGTGCTACCTGTATAACAGGGCCAGAAATAAAGAAAACACACACAAAGTAAACACGCGAAAGCGGTAGTGATGTTCATGATGCCGCGAGGCGGATGATGAACCCTGCACAAGGTGTCGACTCTCCGGGAGGAGGATATCGGTCACCAAGGGTGAAACATCAGAGCCAAACACCCGGTTGGGTTCGTTTACTTCCCCAGCAATGGGTGCGGCTCAAACTACTAAGTACTGCAGTAGGTTGGCCCACTGTTAGTGTGGTACAGCAGATATGCTACAAATATCTACTTCAAATACCCCAATGAATGGGTGCAAACCTCCCACACGTGTGTCACTCACCGGCTAGGCCGTGCACCTCATAACACTAATTCTAATATTAAGTATACCCAAGAATTGGCTGATCTCACCAGTTACTCATACTGTGTGCCACCACCTCCCGGCATCGCCGTGCCTGATATGAATCGCATCAGCGAAGGAGTGCCGCAATCGCGTTGCACTACATTTCCCCCTCCCTAGGGTTCGAGACGACCCCGCGAGCGGTTTCGCTTTTCTCCTCTGGAGTGTATTTAAGCACGTTGGCATGACGGTCTCCAATCTGGCCTCCCTGGTCTCTTCTAACGGCGACTCCGGTCAACCCCTCTCCACGCGTACTGCGGTAGTGTCTCCTCCGATACCTCGGCGCGCTCTCCCTTCTCTCTCGCTTCCAGCGCTTTCGTCTCTTCCTCGCGCGCTTCCTGCGATGCCGAACCCGAACCAGGGTAGCAACCAACCGCCTGGCGGGTCTCAGAACCAATACGTTGGTGGTTTCGATGGGCTTTCACACCCTTTCTCCTCTGGAGTGCCTCTCTCACAGCCGTCTTCCGCTGCCGTTCCGCTTCCGGAACCGGTCAATCCGGGATTTCACACGGCGCCTCTTCCCCAGACGGGTGGTCAACTCCCGCCCCCGGCGTCTGTACCGCAGTGGAACTGGATCGCTCCTGCTGTCCCAGTTCAACCGGTAGTCAACCCGCATGCGGGCGCGTGGGCGTCGTATGACGAACTCGACAACGTCGACGCTCGCAGCAATCCCACACTGTTCTTACGGGCTCCGTGATTTCATCCGCAAGGCGTGACCAATCGTTCCCTCCTCGAGGCGTATGCCGATGGCAGTGGTCACCTCCCAGAAAACGTGCAGTCTGGATGACGGTGACGTTCGACTGGCATTACCGGATTACCGTGCCTACCAACGCGCTCGTCCACCATCGTGGTCAGTCGCACAACTCCGCTCGGGCGGCCATGGTTCGCGTAGCGCACATGCGCATGTTTCGCCCGTACTCAGAGCGCCCGATTCTGGCGAACTTCCGTTTTGACGTGGCCTTCTTCCGAACACTCGGCGAAATCTAATATGGAGAGAATCTTGCCCCGCTCGCCGGTGTGGTGGAGCGTTACCAGAACGTCCCCGTTCACCAGGATCTCCTGTGCTGGACCCGTCCGCTTCTTCGTGCAGAATTTCGATATCTCTCACGCGTGCCGCGGTCCAACTACCTTCAAACAATGATCCGTCCCGAACGACGTGCCCGCTCCCGATGGAGTTACCTGATCCCGTATCAAAACACGGAGTCAAATCGGATTCGTCCGCGTCACATGCGTGGGAGATATGTTTCTCTCCCCTTTGTGTGGGCGTCCGTGGAGATCTGCCGTGGCTGTTACGTGGAACTCCCCCCCTGTCTCACGTATGTGGGTAGTAGGCTCGTGACAAACCCGTTTACGGGAAGGTGGAGCGTTGTCCTCACGGAGTGGGCATCGCGAACAGCGGTATATCTTCTCGACGAGGTATATGACCAGTATCGACTGTGGTTCATTCCCCCGCGCTTGCGGCAACTCATCCGAGCCTTGGATCTCACCATCCCGCTTGGCGGTAATGGAAACTTCTCGGAAGTCATGTGCCTCTTGCGAGTGATCGATGGCGTCGACTGGAGTCAGGTTCCTCTTTCGCAGAGCGCGCGGGACGAAGGCGATTCCGCTATTGATCGGTCTCCGGGTCGCCGGTCCCCACTGTCCGGTGATTACATCTATTACGACCCCTGGACACGGGTGCCGATTACCAACGCCGAGGCGGAGCTCCTTCGGAACGCCGAGCGAATCATCCCTCCGGGGCACCCTACGGGCTTCATCATAACTGATGAGTTCTTCCACCCTGTTGGGGACCAGAACATCATGGTCGACGACGCTCCCGATGACGGTGACGAGTACGGCGACGACGACTTCGCGGCAGCTTCGGTGGAGGGGACAGTACCTGCCCCAGCAGTGCCAGGTCCGCAAGCGGGTGCTAACGCGGCCTTGTCGACCCCGGTGAATGTTCCTTCTGCGCCTCAAGCGGTTCCTGTACCCACCAGTGGTTGTCTCGACTCCAGAGGAGAGTGCCGCCCATTCTGCGATGGCGGCGTCGGCTGCGCCGAACGAAGCCGCGAACGCGGGTATCTCTGATGAAGTACGGGCTGCCGTGATTGCTCAGTTCCTCAGCGAGCCTGGTGCTTCCGACGCGGCGTCGGGGGACGTTTCGCAAATGCGCGATGCTCTCCTGGTGCACCTCGCGAACGCGAACAATCAGCCTGGTTCCGAGTAACTCGTGCAACGTCTCCTCCATGGAGTCCCCCCTGGGTAATACCCATTAGCTAGGCAGTTGCGGGCTCGAGTAGTGAGCCGCAACATAGTTACGACAACCAGTAAAACTGTGACTTCTCTTAACTTCAAGGCTTCTTTCCTTTCTCAAGGTACATACTTCATAACTTCCTTTCGGGGTAATCTTCCTCTTACGAGTTTCCATTTCCTCTTCATATAGTTCTTCTTTCTCTTCTGAGCTTCATTTCCTCTTCATAGAGTCTTCTTCCTCTTTCGAGTGTATCTATAGTCTCCTATTCCTGAGGGCATGACTGTTCGAACTTCAACTTTCCTCTTCATAGAGTGTCTCCTCACCACGTGAGTAGCGGTACAGTACTCCTCTGGAGGTTGTCGCAGTGTTCCTCGATTGGGTGTTGTCGTTCGTAGAACCGTTCGTGCGTGGTACGCGATAAGCCTCCGTCTCCAACGACGTGTGTTATCCGACCATCGCTTGATGTAGGTTAGCCGGCAACGCCGTGTTAGTTCGACGATGGTACTGCACGATCTTCGATCGGGGTAAGTGCTCCACGGGTTCGTCCGAATCCCACGACGGCGGATAGCCATAGCAGCGTACCTGGTACTGAACATACCCCTTCGGGTTCCAACTGTGTCCCACGATGTGGTCTACGACGAACTCTTTCGAGTATACGCCCCGCTCGAGCTCTTCCTGCGAAGGGTCGTCAGCGCGCTGCGGCTGTGCCGTAACTTCGTCACCAGCGGTGCTGTGAGTCTCGACTGACGCCTTCGGCGGTGAACGTGTCTTCTGTTGAGTGTTCGCTTCCCGTTTCCGGGCTTCTTCAAGCAGCTTCGCCGCTTCGGCGGGTCCGCGAACGGCTAGTTCACGCGGTAGTTCCCGTCTTGACGGTGAAGGCGGACGCGGAAACGGATTGTTCACCACGGCACGTGCCGGTTCACGTGACGACACGCGACGGTTCGCGGTGGTGGCACTGCCGCGAGCTGTGATTGCCCCACTGTGTGGCGCGCGCTGCGCGCCCCAAGATTTGTGGTGCGCAAGCGCTCCTGCAGCTGCAGTGTGCGTTTTCCCTAAATCAGGGGTGTAATCCGTATCTCCAACGAGCGGTGCGCCGTCATGACTTAGCGAAACGTCATGACGTGCGACTTGCGACTTCCCCACTGCTGGGTGCAACGGTACACTACCATTACCCGAACCGGGGTGTGTGATCTTCGCTTCAGCGAGCGTCTCCTCTTCTTGCTGCTCTGCAGTGTCTAAGGTACCGGGATCTGCCGTAACTTCCTTAGTGCGCGCCCGCGAAGGCGGTATGTGGCGGTCGTCAGCGACGGTCTGCGGCGACTGCGCGTCCGGAATACTCCGTGATACAGTATCCAGCTTCGCTGTAGCCTCACTCTGCCGAGAAGTCGAGTGTTCTTGATCAACTTCCGGCCTTGCCGTGGTAACGTCGCGAACGAGAGCATGCTCCGCGTCCTGCGCCGAAGAGGCGATGGGCGCGTGTTCTGGCGACAATTCCCCCAGCGGGTGAGCGATACCAGTAGCCTGGGACAATCTCGAGTCCGTTCGTTGCGTTCGGTATCCTCCAGAAAGGTCGCGATCCTTCGTAGAAGGTTGTGCATCCTCCGCGGAGTTCTGCGCGACAGCGGCCGACTGCAGCGCGTCCTTCGCGGCCTCAACACGCGATAGCGGGTAATCCTCCCCACTGACAGTGGTGTCCGTAGCAACTACGTCTTCGACGGTGTCCTGAGGCAACCCCGCCTCCTCTTCATTATCTTCCCGTGAATCACGGTGCTGCGACGGTAGCGACACCGGTGACTCACTCTCCGCAACGAGGCGTGAATCCTCCTCCCCCTCCTTAGGTGGTGCGTTACGGGGAGCAGTAATCACGTCTGTTGACGGTGTAATAGACGCTGTGAAACGCAATTTCACCAGCCGTGTATGTTCCGATATCTCGGCTTGCGACGATATAATCGATACCTCTGCGAGACCCCTTGCAGGGTGGCGAAGCCCCACAGTAGGTGTAGTGTTCTGCGACGAGAATTCTCGGTTCTGTGTCTGTCCAGCTTCCTGCTGTGAATCCGAAACTACTTCCCTGTGTACGGTTGGGCCCTGCACAACGCGATCGCGCGAGAAACGCTCATGAGCGTCGCCAACTTCCAGTACGACTGTGTCCTTATTCACGCTAATAACGCGGTATGGACCATCAGCGATGGGTGAAAGCTTGTGGCGCCTCTCCTTTTCAGGGTTGTAGTACTCCTTCCTGACAAAGGCGAGGTTTCCCACTTTCAGTGGCGGTAGTGGTCTCCGTACCCGGGCATCAGAGTTCCGCTTGTAGGCGTGTTGTGCTTTCGCCATTGAAGACCTGGCGACGGGTACCATTGCGGATAACCACTGCTTCCATTGCAAGTAGTGATCCCGTATTGACGGTGACATATCCAGCTTTCCTGATGGTTCGATCGCAACTGGCGGTGGTGTCCGTGAGAGCACGAGCTCAAAGGGCGGTAAACCAGTTACTCTGTGAACTTGCGTATTATACGCATATGTCACGGTATCCGTGTAGAGATCTCAAGTTTTCGTGTGTTCAACAGTATAAGCCCGCAACGTGGAGAGCATTGTCCGGTTAAACCGTTCGACATGCCCATTGCATTGGGGATGATACGTCGTCGTGAAGAGATTCTTCACGTCGAGTATCCGACAGACATCCTGGAAGAAACGTGCAGTAAACTGCGGACCATTATCCGAGAGGAGATTGACCGGGGGACCGGAGACCATAACCCAATGGCGAACGAATGCCTCCGCAACACTGCGTGCTGTAATCGACTTCAACGTAACTGTCCGGACTAGCTTACTGAATCTATCCGTAATAACGAGTAAGAACCGATTTCCTCGGGAAGTACGCAAGAACGCACCGAGTATATCGATGGCAATAAACTCCAACGGCGCCCTTGCGGGGAAAAGTGTTAGTTTCTTCGCATGGCGACGCTGTTTAACTCGCTCGCGAGCACAATGTGTACACGCCTTCACGGTGGTGTAGCAGTCTAACGCTAACGCGGGCCAGTAGAAATCCCAACGCAGTGTCGTGTATAACCGCTTAGCACCCGGATGGCAAGCCATCCGCGAGTGATGCGAGAGATGCAATACCCTTGTTTGTAAGGAGTGAGGAACCACAATCTGTAGGGTAGAACGAACCACTCTGACGAGGTAACCTTGTGCGTTAACCCCGAACGGGATGTTAGCACCACCATTAATTTGGGCGCGTATCCTCGTACAGAACGGCTCAGATTGCTGTTCCCGCACGAGCTCTTCTGGAGTAATGGGGACGAATGTACCGGATTCCGGGTCTTCACCGTCTGCGACGAGCAAATCATCACAGATGTCGTCCGACACGATGTCGTAGTTTTCATCACCCCCCTCCATGAGAAAACAGGGGATATCTTCATCCTCGTCATCGACGAGTAAAGCTTCACCTTCCGTTCCTAAACGTGAAAGAGCATCCGCTTACGCGTTCAAACAACCCTTCTTATAGGTGAACTCGTAGTCAAACTCGGCAAGTCGAAGACGCCAACGCATTAAGCGTCCGGAAGGCTCTGTGACTGACATTAACCAACGCAAGCCGGAATGATCCGTATTGAAGGTAAATTGCACACCCATAAGATATGGTCGTACAGTCTGCAAAGCCGATATCATGGCGAGACACTCCTTTTCGGATACCGAGTAATTGCGCTCGTGCACGTTGAGTGTACGAGACCAATAGCCAATTGGTTTGCGTTCCCCTTCGGGTGTAGTCTGAAAGAGAGCACAGCCAATCTGGTAATCGCTCGAATCCGTATCCACGGTGTACAGCAACCCGTTCTTCGGTAACTCTAACACGGGTGCCGTAGTAACAGCCTCTTTAAGAGAGTTGAAGGCCTCCACTTGCGTGGGGGTAAGTGGTCCCAATTTGGGGGGTTGTCCCTTCTTCACGAGTTCGTTGAGCGGTCCCGCGATCTTCGCGAAGCGAGAAATGAACCGTCTATAAACGTTGCATAGCCCCAGTAAGGAGCCTAGCTCTGTCTGTGTAGTGGGGTGCTTCGCCTCTTTGAGGGACTTCACGCAAGCGTCCTCGATCAGTAACCGTCCTGGACGTATAACATGCCCCAGATACTTCACTGAGTCAGTAAAAAACTCACACTTCCTCAATTTGAGAGTAATTCCAGCATCCCGCAAAGCGGTCATTATCTCCCGAACATGTTCGAGGTGATCGTTTAAACTGTTGGAAAACACGATGATGTCATCGAGGTATACCAAGCAACTCCGCCATTTGAAGCGAGCTAACAAAATGTCCAGAGCACGCTGAAACGTAGCGGGGGCGTTCGTTAACCCGAACGGCATACGCTTAAAGCGGTATAATCCTGAATGACAGGTAAACGCCGTCTTGTCACGGTCTTCCGGTCTAACTGGTACTTGCCAGTAACCCCAGTTTGCATCCAAAGTGGAGAACACAGTAGCATCGCCAAGCGAGTCGATATACTCGTCCATACGAGGTAGAGGGTACACGTCTTTGACGGTGACATCGTTCAAGCGACGATAGTCGATACAAAAGCGCCAGGACCCATCGAGTTTCGGAGCCAGTACAACTGGAGATGCCCACGGCGACTGAGCCGGTTCTATCACGCCAGCGCGGGGCATTTTGTTGATCTGAAACTCTTCCTCTTCCCGTGCTTTCGGGCCTGCCATGTAAGCGTGCTGAGCAATCGGCTTGATCTCCGGCAGGAGGTCAATCCGGTGTTCCGTAGTTTAAATCTCTCCGAGGGAACCATCCCACATTGGTGTAAACTCTCGCAACATGTTGCGCAACTTCTCACGGTATGAAACCGGTACATGACCGAGATTCAATTCTTCTAACTCCTTGATAGGGTCAATCTTGTCATAACTCGTAGGAACGGTCCTAACTTCCGAGTCATTCGTGTGTTCAACCGTCTGAGACGGGTCCGACGCAGACGAGCGCGACGATTCTCCCTCCCCCTCCTTAGGGTAAAGCACACCAGTGCGTTCTTCAGCAATCCCGAGCATCTCGGCGGCAGTCACCTTTGTAGGGATAAGCGCCGTAGGGTGCGGTAAGACAGTACCAATTACTTGGTTCTTCACCAGATACTGGCGTTTCTTGCCAAAGTTGGCTAACAGAACCCGAAAGGGGTGTTCGCTGTTGATTTGAACAACTCCGTTCGCCAACGCGACCTGATACTTCTCGTATAACGAGTTCAATGGTTGAACAACCCGCAAACCACGCGGTGCGGCAGTAACATCAACCCAAACCTGGGATTCTGACGGAATAGAAATTGGGCGCGCTACGCGGAGCTTCGGCGACTCCTTCGGAGGTGAGGAATCCTGTAGAGGAGCGGGTAGTGGTACCAGCTTAGCTGACGCTCGGCATAATGAGCGACGAACAATCGGTACAACCCAACCATCTTCCATTTCCACTTCACGCGCACGCGGTCGTATGGCTTCGACATATCTGTCGCGGAAGTCACACCCTAGAATGACAGGGGCAGCGAGGGTCTTGCAGACGATGAATTCTACCTGCTCGATGCAATTACCAATCCTGACAATCAGTGAAACCATTCCAGCCGTTCGTAACGGGTTATTGTTAGCATCTGCCACGTCCATGACGGGTCCATAGCGGATTCGAAAACGGACTTCCGGCGATAGTAACGACTCAAAAATAAAATTGGGGCCAGCACCTGTATCCAAGACAGAGAGATGACGCACCATATACTGGGTGGATAGGCCAAGGTCAGCAAATATCATGTAGTTTCGCTTGGCCATTACCATGACTCGATCCGGGATCCGGTTGTTCCTGAACCGTATCCACGGGCGACGTAACACACCAATGGTGGTAGAGTCCACGTCTAAGACGGTCTGCTTCCTCGAAAGGATTCTGACCTGGGAGCGAGGCGGTGACGCCTCGGGCGCCGTAGACCTCGACTCGGGCGCCTCTCCATTGGAGACTTCCATACTCAGTTTAACTGAGTTCCATCCGTTCTAACGGGAACGGCGTCCTGTGCACCAGGTACCTTTGCAGATTTCTGTGGAACAACGACAGAACTACCCGCGGCAGCGGTTCCCGCCACGGCTTGAGCCAGTGAAACATTGACCTGGGTCGAACCAGAGTGCAGTAACGCAGCCAATTCTGCAGCAGACACCCTACGGGGGTACTCAGCCTTCGCACGCAGATATGCGGTCACCGGCACTAACGCCTGTTCGGCTGGGGTCAGCGCTTCAAAATTCGCCACAACCGTCGGCATTTCCCTCATCGAGAGGTTGCAGTTCGGAGCTGCATGACCGTGGTTGTAACACGTGAAACAGATCAGGGGTGGTCTTCCGGAACTCCGTGGGTCTTGGAACTTCACCGTTCGCGGGCGTACCCAACCAGGTCGCTGGTAACGACTCCCTGAATAGGGTACTTGAGGACCGCGAACGCGTGGACGCTCTGCGTAAAGCAGTGCATCTTCCGTCTTCGACGAGGCTTCTGAAGTAGAAGGCAACTCCGTAGTCGGGATAGAATCCAGGTCCACCTGAGCGAGATGTAAGTTATCCACATCGTGGCCAGAAAACTCCTGCGGTAGCAGTGAAGCTGATGACGACCCTCTTTCGAGGTGCAACGCTTTGGTTGAAACCCGGTATCCGGGGCGTGCGCGCAAGGCGTCTCCCTCCGCCTTCGCGTACTGCACAAACTCCAGGTAGGTAGTCTTCTTCCGGTCTTCCCGTCGCTGGGCAACCAGAGTACGAATAGCCGGATTCAATCCGTTGATAAACAGCGTACAGCGCTCGTTTGAGGAGTAAACATTATCACAACGGTGGAATGCCTTATTCAGGCGTACCGAGTACTCGGTTTCCGACTCCTTCGGGCGTTGTTTCGTCTCCCGCAACGCGGTGATTGCTTCCTCGATAGAGGTATTTGTCGTATACCAGCGCAACAAATACTGCACTGCTTCGGGCCAGCAGGTGACCCCTCCTTCAGAGGCGCGAGATGAACCTCTTACAGAGTTATACTGATCTTCAGCGATTCTACGTAGAAAATACGGTAAGGCAACATAAGCTTGCCCCTCACTCATGCCGAGGATGTCAGCTTCCGCTACAAAGCGTGAAAGAAAGTCAAGCACCAGAATGGGATCCTCCCCAGTGAACAACTGGTTGCGAAAGGTTAAGGACATGCGTTTGATGCAGTCCTTCACCTTACCCGTGCCACGGGGCGTCCGATTCAGACTTGAATATTCCAAACGGTAATACCGGTAAGATAACAACCTTTTGAACAAGGGATTCGTCGGCTCCAGTTCCCTCAAACCTGAATGCTTTCGCACCCGTTTCCGGGTACCAACAACACCATAGGTGGACGTAGAACTCCGCGAACGCGTAGAACGAGCACGACGTTCACCGTCACTTGACGAGCTCGATGATAAGGAACCCGCCGAGCGGTTTGAAATACCAGAAGACTGTGACGAATCCGAGTCATACTCGTCGACATTCCTCTTCTTAGAGCGACTCTTCCCGGACTTCCGGTCACGTGTACCACGAGACACTCCCGCAGAGGCGGCAGCAGGGCCGTCATCCTCACTGATGGTGGCCTCTAACGTCTCAAGACGGCTAAGAATCCGAATGAACTTCGTGTCGACCTCCTCGGTGAAACTGGGATATCCTTCGGGAACCTCCAAGAGGGCATTAACATCCTTCCGTTAAATACGTAGATCCTCTGATACACCTCCGTTGAGGGCTGAGTCAACCTTCAAACGAAGTGTGTCGACCTCGGAAACGAGTGCTTCATGAGAACTCCTCATGACAGCAGTCTGAGCCTCAAGCATACGAACTTGAGCCTCCAACTCGTTTACGAGCGCGTCTTTCGCCGCGACAGCGGGTATAAGACCCTCCAAAGGAGCAGATGAGGGCCCAGCCACTGGGGCGTCAGACGACTTGACAGGCTGTTTCCGGTTTCCGGGTTTCTTTCCATCACCGTGTAGGGGATCAGGAACAGACCGCAAACGCGGGGCCAAGCCAGAGCCAACGGAGCGAGACTTCGTAGGGCTCGAGCGCTTGCCCGACACCATCGTCCACGACGAGAAACAACCAGAAAACTGGGAAAAGGAAAGCAAACAACAAATTAACCTCGAATGAGTGTAGCGTCCTCACACGAGTGACGATAACGGACAAATCGGACGAACCAACCGTACGAACGAGAACAGCCGTATACGGAATTAGGGCTGATTCGACCAGATTGCTGGGAACAGTAGACAACCCAAACGGGGTGACAACAACCGTACCGACGGGAATCACACACTACGGAAATAGGTAGTGCCACCGGTAGTAAACTGTGTCCAAACAACAACCCAAAATGAAGAAAGCAGTACCAACACGACGTCTGTCGGCAAAGCCCTCCACTACAAACTGTGTAGTGTATCTCCACGACCAGATATGAACCGGCAAACCGGAAATTGATCAGAAAACCAACTTGCTGGATCAACGCGACTTCTAAGTCGGGAGACCAATTGTTGTGCAAAACCCAGCGATGGGGAAAGACACGCAGAGGCGGTTCAGACCCTCTCTCAAGAGGCGAGCACAGCAGTAGAGCGCTCTCACAGGTACGACACGGCAATGCCGGGTGTAAGACCGGGGTCGACCCTTCTCAAGTAATGGAGGGAGCGAAGCGGCGAAGAAGACGCCTCCAGCGGTAGAGAGCACACGACACAAGTCGGCAGTAGCGTCACGTGCGTAGCACACGGTACCCACGAGTGTGGCGATGACACGCGAGAGCGGTAATAGCCCACGCGAGTGTGTCAAGCCACGAACGGTATGCACCGGTACACCAAGTAGTGCTACCTGTATAACAGGGACAGAAATAAAGAAAACACACACAAAGTAAACACGCGAAAGCGGTAGTGGTGTTCATGATGCCGCGAGGCGGATGATGAACCCTGCACAAGGTGTCGACTCTCCGGGAGGAGGATATCGGTCACCAAGGGTGAAACATCAGAGCCGAACACTCGGTTGGGTTCGTTTACTCCCCCAGCAATGGGTGCGGCTCAACCTTGTAAGTACTGCAGTAGGTTGGCCCACTGTCAGTGTGGTACAGCAGATATGCTACAAATATCTACTTCAAATACCCCAATGAATGGGTGCAAACCTCCCACACGTGTGTCACTCACCGGCTAGGCCGTGCACCTCATAACACTAATTCTAATATTAAGTATACCCAAGAATGGGCTGATCTCACCAGTTACTCATACTGTGTGCCACCACCTCCCGACATCGCCGTGCATGTTATGAATCGCATCGGCGAAGGAGTCCCGCAATCGCGTTGCACTACACTTTATTTTTAGTAACGTGTAATGCGAGTCTATGTTGAAGTACATTCGCCTGCAAAAAGTGTCTAACGCTCTCTAAAGCATTAGGACGTACTGTATTATCTGGCGTCATCTCTCGGGATCATTACGCCAATTTCAATCATTCCTGACTGTTTGTTCTAGGTTTTTTTCGCCTTAGTACATCGCTTGGTGTACAGATATCTGCTTAACTACAGAAAGAGAACCTACACGCTCTTTAAAAAATTCCCTGCCATGTGAGTTGAATATAAAACCTTTTCTTCCATCTCTTAGTCTTTTCCCCGCTTATTAGACGCTCCACTGAGCGTTCCTTCTTTTTTAGTCCAATTCATATCAGCGGTGAACCTAGAACGTACACCGCTCTACAGTTTTACTCTTTCAAACCAATCTCTTGCTTTGACCGGAATCTCAGATCAAAATACGTTCAGAGTCACAACCTACGTAGATGCATCCCGTATCACGGGCGGCCTTACACACGCACTGCCTGCGTTTGGAGGGCTTCTCACTGCGACTATCTCTTCTAGGGGGCCAAAACGGTAACGCTTTGAACGACAATCTCACTGCTTTGGTTCTGCTTTACAAAAGAACACTTTCATCAATTTTGAAAGGAATATAATTCTCGTACATAAAGACATAAAGTAGAGTGGTAGTAAGTTCAAGGCTATGCAGAGAATGAGTACGCTGAGAGCAGAAAGCGCTCCAAAATGGTTCGGGACGTGTACAAAGTGAAAAAGAACAACAAAAATACTTGCGTGAAATCCCAGCCTCAGTTGTAGTGCACTAAAAGCCGAGAACGCGCCAAAAACTACTTTGTCACCAAAGCAGTTTGTAGGTTGCGCTCTGCCACATTTTCATAAATCTGAAAGTTCGCCTGCGTAGGTAATCCCAAACTGATATTACTCGAAACCAACAGATTGACATCATCCTCGAACAGCTATTCGCGGTCCCGCCAACGTCCGACTACCAAGTTGCGCTCCAATAGAAACGTATCACGATTCATCCATAAATGTATTGGAATGCTCACTTAGACGATTTTGGCTAGACTTAGTCAAATTTTCCGTTCACGAGTTTGCTTATTACACAGCAGTATATGACTAGTAATTAATAGTGCTTTCCATCTGGTGTGGTGCAAACCTGGGGACTGGAAAGACGCACAGGACGTCCGAAATCCTGCTCTCTGAGGGGATGGAAGCTCGGCGGGAGAGCCCCTGTGGCCACCTAGGGCCTGGTTGTAAAGCCAGTAGTGAGCTGATGTAAACACTACAGGGTTGATGGAGAAGTCGTGACCGTGAGGAAAACCCGGAAAGACGACATGAAATAGCAAGGAAACCCAGAAGAATGGGCTATAGGCTCCGAGAGAAGCCGTATTCCGAAAGGGAGGAGGATAAAATAAGTCCGAGACACGGGAGTGAAGGGTCGTAGGCAAGCAGGCAACAAGCCCGATACACGGGAAAAAACAAAGGAAAACCAAGAAAAGAACGCAATACTGTGGCAGAATTCTGTCCTGCAATCAGGAATAAGAAACAAACAAAAGATCGACCCTCACTAGGTATGCAGAGATCCTGAAGCGTCCCAAAAGGAATAAGCACACTTAAAATTCTTTAAGTGACCCTCCTGATGGAGTAATAAACCGGCAAGGTCAGTAGTGCGTAGAGCCCACACTCAAGACGAGTCTCAAGTGCTCCAACTTTCGAGTGGCAGTTCTAGAAGCGAGACTTGGTTAACTCAGAGAAGTGAATTGATGTACGGATGATATCCCTCAGATAACTCATAGTAGAATTACGAAACCTGAAGATGTCCATTTGATCTCCTTAAGATGTCCATATGATGTAGTGCAATGCCTGCAAGCAGGAAAACACTACGAAGACGTTCGGGATATTTCTCTACTGAGGGCAACCCAGGGAACAGAGCCTATCTGGAATGGCACAACTAGCTGGGTGTAAGACCGGGGCCAAACCGTCACGACGGGGCGTTGAGATTTGAGCAGAGAAATGTGACTCACACGTGAGTGTAGCAGCCTCGAAGGAGGGACGAAACCACAGAGTGGGGAAAGGGAAAGAGAGGGAAAGAGAAGGAGGTAAGAGAGGTACGGCGTATCGCCGGGGTATTCCCTATACAGGGTCGAACACAAACAACAAAGGTGAAACACTGCCAAAGTTGGGTTCTGCGGGGACGCAGGGTGGATAGCCCCACCGTGACAATGGGAACTCCCTCCGATAAGGAGTTGTGCACGGCCGAAGGCGAGAGTGGCTAGCTAGCCATATATATATAGATATAGATATCTATATCTATCTATATCTACATATGTATATATATATATATATATCTATATCTATAGAGCCAAGATCCTTGAAGTAGGATCACCCTGGTTGGGGAACTTTACTGGTGCGACGGCGGCGACGCCGTCGCACTAAGTAGTGTCCTCACTAAAATTAATAAATAATATTAACTAAACATCCCACTAATTGTAGCAAACGCCCACGTGTGGTGGCCAACCTCCAATCAGCTCCACCGTGTGCCACGTTTCCAAACCATCTCGACGGCAACCACTACTTACTACTAGTCATATACTGGTGTGCGCCAGGCAAACCCGTGAATGGGAATTATGACTAAGTCCAGCGAAATTCCTAATAGATGAGCGTTGCACTACATTTTCCCCTCCTTAGGCGGCAATACAACCTCGAAGAGGGCAGGATGGCGTCGAGCGAAAAAGATATAAGTGCGACGCACCCCGGTCCTCCGGTATGTTCTTCTCCTTCTCACGTCAACGACGTGCTCCCTCCACCAGCAGTAGCCGCACCTCCTCAGAGTACCGAACGCTCTCTCGCTCCTGCGGTCAACTTTCCTCCGACACCGGAACTAGACCTCACTATGTCTCACCGAACCAGCCTCCGAAACAACCGCCATTCCGCTAAGGGGACTTCACCGGATTCCGATCCGTTCCACTCCCTCAACAGGGCTCCAACCCGTCCGCGGGGCAACAGAACAACGTCGCTGGGTTCTCTGCGCAACATGCCGCTCTCGCGGGGCCCGTCGTCGGCTTCCACCCCGGCGTGGTCTGGCCATCTTTCAACTTCCTTGTAGGGCTCGAACCGGCAAACTGGCGACATGCGAGGCGTCTCCGGCTTGTGCCGGGGTTTCACCCGACTGCGGTGTTCAACGAAGCCTCATTACTGAGTATGCCGATGGGCGCAACACCCTTCCGAGGGACCTCCCAGCGATGGTGGCCACTTCGTGAGATTGGCGAACGCGATTCGCGATCCCTGTTCATCCGGTGGCATGAGAGAACCGGCAATCCCGGAAAAAGGCTCACGCGAACTTCGTGTCCGTGGCCTACAAACGGCAAGGCCTGGCGCTCTTCGAGTTCCCAATCCCACCGGGGGATGGACTTTGATGTGGCCTATTACCGCACCCGCGGGGAAAGTAGTTACTGCGCCCGCTTAGCGGAATTGGAAACCTTCGCCTCGCGAGGTATGCCCGTTGCACGACAGGAAGCCATGTGCTGGACACGACCGATTCTTCGGGCTGAGTTTCGTTATCTTCTGCGCCGCTCGCGGTCAAACTTCCTTCAGAAATTCATCCGCCATGAGAGTCGGTCTCGATTCCATCTTGGGTATTTCGCTCCGTATCAGAACGTTGAAATCCGCCACATCGCGGCGGCGCACGACAGGGTCAATATGTTCCTCTACCAGAGTGGTGGAGCTACCTAGAGGCGTCCCAGGGGTGCTACATCGAGTTGCCCCCGGTCTTCACCTATCTAGGGTCTTATCTGCTCACATATCCCACTACCTGGTTGTGGTCCGTTTTCGTCACTGAGTGGGCAGTTCGCGCGGTGGCGTTCATCCTCGCAGAGGCATATGACCAGTATCGACTGTGGTTCATTCCACCCCGCGTGCGGGCAGCCATCCGAAGTTTGCACTTGGAAGTCCCCCTCGTGTGTCGCGCCAACAAGGACGAGGTGCTGAGCCTTCTCGATTACATCGATAGTGTCGACTGGACTCAGGTGCCTCTGTCTCAGAGTGTTCGTGGTGATTCTCCGAACTCGGGTGGTTCCGGCCCAGGTCTGGGAAGAAATACCGCTCTCGCGGGCGGTTTCATCTTTTTCGACCCGTGGGATTATCGGGAGATCTCCGCTGACGAGGCGAGTGAGCTCCGTTCTGCTCCCCGGCGCGTGCCGGCCCATCACCCAACCGGGTTCGTGAACTCTGACGAGAACTACCGAGAGTACCTCGGGAATGACCCAATGGCGGATAATGAACCCGAGGACACGGAAGGCGATGACATCGAGATGATCGAAGAGGTCCACGCGACTCCTGTGGGGGAGAGCGCCGGCTCTGCTCCGGTTTTCGGTTCCGCCTCGGCGGCTGACTTCATCGCTCCCGCTCCTGCGGTTTTTCCGGTACCTCTCCCGGCTCCTATTCCGGCTCAGCCGGCTCCTGCGGCTGCCGCTGCTGCAGCTCATCCCCCGCCTGCAGGTGTCAACGAAGGTGCGATTATCGCTCGCTTCCTCCGCGGCTCGTGCTTAGGCGCAAGCGCAGCCTCTGGCGACGTCACCGCTATGGTGGACGCCTTAGCTCAACGCCTCGGAGGTATGCCTCCTCAGAATGAGGGCGATGGTGCCGGCCAGTAGGTTGGAGTCAAGCTCTTCTCATTCGTCGGTAATTACCTGTTCACAGTAGTATAGCCTTGAGATAAAAGATCCTTCCTTTCCTACACGTCTTCGACGGTGTTTTCCTTCCTCACCGGCACAGCCGGCTAACTGCGATGCGATGAGCTGCGAAAAACGCACCCTTCCGAGGGGAAAAACCATGCTCATGGTGTGACCATGATGGCGTTACCAGCAAGCTGGATGAAAAACCTTCAGGCATGAGCCTTCGTTCCGAAAATCGGTGTCCTCACGGGGCGAGCCGGTTGAACCGTGAATGCGGCGGACATCCCACCAAAGTAGTATGGGCTCAATTCCGGTCGCACGTCGTGTGTAACCAATATGGTACCGTCCGTTTCCACGGCAACCTTATCCCACTTGGGCGATGTCCAGCGTCGCTGGTGTGGCCGTTCCCGCGTTGCGGTGGTACTGTACGACCTTCGAGCGCGGTAGCTGCTCGATGGGTTCGTCAGTATCCAACGATGGGCCATAGCCGTACCAACGGACGTGGTATTGTAAAATGCCATTCTGGTCTTAGGTGTGCCCGATAATTCGGTCGACGATGTACTCTTGAACGTAAACCTGCTGGCCTTGCCGTGTTATGGTTACTTCATCGGTCGACAACCCTTGCGGGGGAACTGTTCCCGTGAGGGGGGGTAACAGCACGCGCCTGGTTTTGCGTCGCCGGTTTCCTCCGAGGAGGAGCGTTCGGAAAATCGCTTCGTACCGCCAGTCGGCGTGGGTCCTTCCGCTTCGGCGGTGTTGGGGGAGCTGCGTGCTCACCGCTTGCGGCGGGAGGCTCCACCTCGGGTGGCTTTACAACCGTGCGTGCACGTGATTGTAGCTACGGCTGGCTGCAAAGCTCTTTCGGAAGAACCGCTTCCCTGTTACAGGTGTCCTCCAACGGCTGCGTCGTTGGCCCTTGAGCTTCTTTGCTCTAATTTCCGCTCTGAACGGTTACTTCCGGATTCCCGGGGTTATCGGTACCGCCGGGGGCTTCCGATCTCGCGATCTCGGCGTGCGGCTGCACTTGCGCCGATATTTTCTTTCCAGTATTTGGTGTTGTACCGTCCATGACGTGAACACTTCCCGGAGTGTTCGGCATTCCCACGGCTGCACTGCTGGTTTCCACCGAGTCACTCGGGACTTCTCTTTCTTCAGCTCATGCCTGCTCCACAGGATTTCCCAGGACTCCTGGTTGTTCCCCGTCGCGTTGCCCGGTGGGTCGCGATGTCGCTGCGCTTTTGTAGAGCAAAACCCTGCGATAAGCGCAAAAGGGGAATCTCCACTAGGATGTCCGAGTCCTACTCTCTATGAGGGATACAATGAGCGATAGAACCCTCTGTCCGTACTCGAGTCGAGTGAAAAGCCGGGTGTAAGACCGGAAACGGTGCCTGGATATACCTACGAGTTGGGATGCAAAGAATGGTGCAGATCCATAGATGGAGTGTGATCCGAACCTGAACAAAGGAGGAAAACGAGAACCGTATGAACGGGGGAAAGCTCACGGTAGAAACCACCGGAGCGGAGCTACGGACTGTGTAAACCGGCGGGAACAGGTCCGACAGCGGAGCGACGCACTCACAGGTGCCAGAAATAAACCCAATGCTGGGGCGGAAGCGATACCTGAACCAGGCGAACAAATGTAAATAACGTGGCTCAACAGAGTGACCACAACAAGAATCAACCACAAGAACAAAACAAGAAACAACAAGAGACAACCGACACAGCGGTAAAAACAATGAAATATCCAAAGATGGCGAGACAAGTGCTTCCTAAGTGACTCTGAGGGGTAGTAGTGCCGATACCAGTCGTGGTTACTCTCCTGATGGAGTCGAAAACCTACGTAGGCAGCAAGCTACTATAGCCCGATCCTCAACAGGATTCGACTTGAGTGGCGACTCAGTTATTCATTTACTTGGAGGCTCCAGGGTGAGATCACCCGAGCATATATACTACTACTGTCTACGGTGCACACCTCCCGAGGGTTCTACACGTGGACAACCCACTCTCAGGGGGTGGGGTAATTCCCAGCGGGCGTGGCACAGCTATCTGAAGGCCAACTTCTACACGTGGCCAACTATTCCACTTACTTTACACTTCCTACATAGGATTCACCTATCAAGGATCCGTTAAAACCCTCCAAAAAATGCCCAGAATTAAAGGGAGTTTTCATAACTTCGACACGTCACTGGCTATCGGTACCATCTCAATATGAGCGACATGTTGCATCCGATAGCCGAAAGCCATTGCTCCACATCTCCACCTCCTTAGGGTCGAGCACGAGCGCGAGCGCGACGGCGACACACCGACATCGGGAGTATAAATATGACATCCCCTAGGGGTTCGACCGACCACTCGGTTCTTGCACGCAAGCGGCTTTCGCCTCCGACTTCGGATACAACTACTTCTTCTCTGCCGATACCTCGGCGTTCGATACCAGTACCTACTGATTCTTCTTCTCCTTCGACAGGAATGAATCCGAATTTGTTCCATACCAACCCGGTCCCGGAGAATTCGTCGTCAGCTCCGCAAGCGGCTTCTGAGGTCCCCTCGGGCAGTGCTTCCTAACAAGGACAGCCTCCTCAGAGCTTCCACAGTACTTTTAGTGGCTTCCAGTCAGCTCCTCTCCCTCAGGGGAATCCGTACAGCGGTCCGTTCGCTCAACCCTACGCGGGGTACAACCATCCAGGTTTCCTGCCTCCTCAGGTTCCGACTCAGCCTATCCCGCAAGGGGTAGCTCCTTTCAACTTCTATGAAGCTTATCCCCATCCGGGTGCGCCTCTTCCAATACCTCCGGCTCCTCCCGTGGCTCCGGTGCAACAGCCCTATGATCCAATCGCTCTCGCCTAGGATGCCGAGCAGGCCGTACCGTTGACGGTGAACCCTCGTGGGTGGATTAGTAGAAAGTCTCTTGTGAACCGGGATACCGGACGTGAGGGGTTGATCTTCTCCCGCGCCCCGTGGTTTCACCCAAAAGCGATAGCAGATGATGCTCTCATCGATTCCTATGCCGTGCACGGAATACTCCCAGGTGGGCTTCCCCGAGTTGCGGTGCGCTCTCGCGAGTGGCAAACCGGCATAGCGGTGGAGCCGCATTTGCTTCGTTGCGACCGCGGAGAGTCCCATGACCACGCACGTCGGGACATGGCGCGACTCGCTTATTCCAGAGTTGAAAGATTGCGATATGACCATCCGATTCCGGCTCAGTATGACTTCAGCATCTTGCATTACCGTACCTACGGTGAGATTTCCTATGTTAACGCCTTGGCGGGATTTCTGGAAGCGGAGCATCGATACCATTTCAGTGAGGTTGATCCTGGTATTCTCTTATGGAATCGTCTCTTGCTCAAGGCGGAGTTCTGATATCTCTCCAGGAGTAAGAGACACAACAAGGATCTCTACGACTTCGAGAGACGAGTCCGATTCGAACGGAATGCGCGCTCCCGTCGGGGACTCCTAGTTCCGTATCCAAACTTGGAAGTTGATCGTTTGCGCTTCGACGCCTTGCAATCCCGATACGTGGCCCTGCCATCGTGCTGGAGCCGCGTAGAGGTCCCCGCGGGGTGTTTCGCTGAACTCCCTCCGAGTATCTACTACATCGGTTCACGGTTGATAGACAATCCCAACTCGGGCTATTGGTCTTTGATTCTTGCCGAGTGAGCTGCCCGCGTCACGGTTCATTTCCTGTGGGATGTCCATGACGATTACCGTCTGTGGTATTTCCCTCCGAATCTGAGGTGGCTCCTTCGAAGGATTGATCTCGTTACCCCCTTGGGTTCCGAGGCTAACCAGGAAGAGGTTAGAGAATTGCTGGATGTCATCGACAGGATAAATTGGGACCGAGTTCCGGTAGCTTGGCAGCCTGACAGGCGACAGCGATTCCGAGACCGATCACCGTGGCGAATTTCCACCCGTTCCGGGGTCTGGGTGTACTACGACCGGTGGGAGCGACAGTTTATCTCCGAGGAGCAAGCGACCGCAATGGCGGCTATGCCCCGCGCAATGCCGGTCGGTCACCCAGTGGGATTAGTGTTTTCCGAGGATTACGCCGTTCCGTCGGATGCAACTGATCCAATGTTGGACAATGATGAGATAGCCACCGTAGCCGGGCCAGCACAGCTGACGGGAGTTCCGAACTCGGATCCTAACGCGACAGCGGTCCCAACAGACGGCGCTCAAGCCCCTGCGGGATGGTCCTTGGTTGCTCTCACTGCTCAGCCTGCGAATTGGGCTGAGAGTGTGGCTTTCCTTCGTGCTGACCTCCAGGCTCATGGCATTCCGATCCCACCGGGAGTGAACACCGTTGCGGGGCTCGCGGCTCTCGCAAGCGAGTACTTCGCGCAGAATCCCAACACGGGAAGCGGTGCTCCCTCCACTGGCGGATAGTCCCTCATGAGGTCTTCCTCCAATCTTAGAGTGTCTTGTGATAGTTTCCAATTAAAGCCAGCTAGTGGCAAATTTTCCCTTACCCTCATCGAGGTATGCTTCTCGGCAACGAGCTTCTTCTTCTTCCTTCTCCTTCAGCATGATCTACCTTCTTCCACTTCTCTTCCAACCCTTGGCCATACAGTGCAAATATCTTCATTCCTCTTCAGGCAATTTCTATTTCTCCGTAATACGGAAGTATCCCGATAATTCGGTAGTTCTACTACATCTCTCCTATGATACAGAGGATCTCTTCCTACTGCTAGGTCTTCTTCTTCTCTTCCGAGCGTCTCACTTCTTTCTTCCAACCGCAAGGCGGGCACGAGTACAGTAGGGCATACCGGTGAGCGGGCTAACCGACCATCGCATTATTATCCAATGTTGGAGGCAATGGCGTCTGAGTGCGGCGATGATACGACATGACCTTGACCTAGGGAGGTGTTCAATTGGCTCCCAAGTGTCCTCATCAGGGGAATAGCAGTACCAACGCACTCTATACAGTAGTTTCCCTTCAGGGCTTTCCTCGTGTTCCACGATACGATCTCCCATGAATTCTTGTGGGTATACGACATCTTTGGCTTCTTCCTTGCCCTTTATCGACATTGGGAAGTGACAATTAGCAAAACCCAAGCTGGGTAGTAGTTCCTTTGGGTTTCGAACCGGTTCTCGGGGCAGGGGATGGGTGAACTGTCGCTTCCTCAAGCCGTCGTGACGGAGTGCGCCAACTACCGGCACGGGCGTCTAATTGCCTCACAAGTGAGCTCAATCGAGAGCTCTCGATC
Organism: Gracilaria domingensis; assembly: GCA_022539475.1. Classification (NCBI taxonomy): domain Eukaryota; phylum Rhodophyta; class Florideophyceae; order Gracilariales; family Gracilariaceae; genus Gracilaria; species Gracilaria domingensis. Next base: position 15,201 of record VCMS01000188.1, on the reverse strand, counting down.
TCCGATTTCCGGCAACTCTTTTCTATCCCAAACGAGCAACTAATCGACAAGCAATAGCTTCCGTGATGCGGAACCACTTTCGCTTTGGTCGAAGAAGAGCCATTGCGAGGGAGAAGTGGTGTACAGCACTGCCTGCGCAGGGCGGCGGAACGTCGGGCCACGGCGCGTGGCCTGCCTTGCACTCCATTTTTATTGAAAATTAGGGCGCACGCGTGCACGCGTGTGCGCCACACGTCCCGTGAACGGTATCTACAGTGTCAGACCCCGGCCGACGGTTGCCAAGCGGCATGCATGACTCTTCCAGCAATGGCGCGCGACTACAGCGTTTAATCTCAAATCTCCCGCCAGAAGGCTGCACATGCGCACTATCGGCGGTGGCGTTTAGCGTGATTACGGGTCCCACGCAGGGTAGCGTTCCGTGTCTCCACTACGCCGTTAGAGGGACTTCTCAACTTCCTTCTCCAGGCTTCCCAAGGTACTCCACAAGGGTTCTTCTTTCCTTACTCCTCCCGCTATGGGCTGTTCCCAGGTGGGCTATGCATCGCTCTCCATGTCGCCTCGTTCTACAAATGGGTCGGCAGAGAGAGTGCTTTCGTGCGAGCGAGATACAGTACGCTCCAACGACTTGGATTGCATCCCAACGAGGCCACCAACTTCCCTAACTGTAGCACTCCTTGCAGGGGATTCTTCACTTCTTCTAACTTCATTCCTCTCCGAGACCTCGGATCCACATGACACAGCGCCAACGCGACCATTCCCAGCGGGGGATTCTGTCTCACTCTGAGACTCAGCACCTCGGTCAGGTCCAGCGGACGCCGGAGCAACAGGAGCGCGATTTACACTGTCCGCCTTCTCCTTCCGGTGCTATACAGCTTCCACACTTGGCGCCAATACCGTCGACGGGGGGTGAACCTTATTCGACTGAGTAGAGGGTGTAGGTGTAACCCTTGAGAGCTCGGGGTTATCCTTGGGCAGCCTTGTTATGTTAGATAAATCAGAAAGACCGCGTTGCGGGTGGGTCAAAACCGATGGGCAGTTCGCAGTAGCACCCGATTGTTCGGTTTCCTAGTGCGGCAATGAGCCATTTACGGTCCTCGGCATTGCGATAACTTCCTGGATAGGGCTTGGGGCTCGATAAAAGCGATCTCGCGATACCCTCTCGTGCTGATTATCTATATCGAGCACGACGGTCGTCTTCTGTACGGATACTACCCGATAGGGGCCACTAGCAATCGGAAAGAGCTAATGCCGCTTCCCCTTCTCAGAATTATAATACTCTTCCCTGAGGAACACGTACTCCCCAGCTCGCAGTTGCGGTAGCGGCCTCCGAATTCGGCAATCAAAATTGCGCTTGTAAGCGAGTTGAGCCTTCTTCATAGAGCGTTTAGCAATAGGCAACATCATAGTTAACCATTTCTTTCTCGCGCCGCGATGTAACCTCGGTGTCGAGTATTCGTCCATAGTTGGCTTTGCCTCGATAGCAAGGGGAGGCGGTCTCCTTGACAGGACCAACCCGAAAGGGGAAAAAGACGTGACCCGATGTACTTGGGTATTATACGCATATGTGATTGCGTCAGTGTACAAATCCCAAGTCTTGGGGTGTTCCGCATCGTAGGATCTCAGTGCACCAAGAATAGTTTGGTTAAATCTCTCTGCTTGACCATTAGTTTGCGGATGATACGTCGTTCTAAACAGATTCCTAATATCCAGGATGCGACACACGTCTTGAAAGAACTTTGACGTAAACTGTCAGCCGTTGTCGGAGAATAAGTGTACCGGTAGTCCATAGACAAAGACCCAGTGGGTAACAAACGCCTGAGCCACGGCGGCAGCAGTTATCCGCTTAAGCGGCACAGTCCGTACGAGCTTCGAGAAGCGATCGGTAATTACCAAGAGGTATTGATTCCCTTGCGAGGTTTTGGTCAATTCGCCTAGAATGTCAATGGTGACAGACTGGAGCGGCAGTCTTGCGGGAAAGAGCTTTAACTTCTTGGAGTGCTTCCTCAATTTGATGTCGTTCTTAGCACATTCCTGACAGGATCGGCGCACTGCATAATATTCAAATGCCATTGCCGGCCAGTGGAAATCCTTTCTCAATGTGAGATACAACTTGCTTCCTCCCGGGTGGGCTCCTAACTTCACGTAGTGAGAGAGGAGAAGAACTCGACTCTGCAAAGAGTGCGGCACCACTATTTGTGGGTTCGTTGACACCTTCCTTACTAGGTAGCCTTGATCGTTCACCTGAAAAGGTAAGTGATATCCACCGTTCAGACGGGCTCGTCCCTAGGTACAGAAGGGATTCGTCTGCTGTTCCCGTATCATCTCCTCGGGCGTGATGGGTGTAAATGACCCAGCACCCGGTTCAGCGGCTCGTGTGGCGAGAATGTCGTCACACACGTCATCCGACAGGATTTCAGTACTCCCATCGAGGTCAACAACCATAAAGCATGGGATATCAGCGTCCTCAGTAGGCTCTGCTTCAGCTGCTGTGCCCAAAGGAGATAGTGCGTCTGCCTGTAGATTGAGGGAGCCCTTCTTGTACACGACTTCGAAATCAAATTCCGACATTCGGAGTCTCTAACGCATCAAGCGTCCAGATGGTTCGTTGATTTTCATGAGCCAACGGAGGTACTTGTGGTCAGTGTGCACTCTAAAGTAAGTTCCCATCAAATATGGTCTGAGAGTAGACAATGCCCAGACCACGGCAAGACATTCCTTCTCGGACACCGATTAATTCCGTTCGTGGACGTTCAGCGATCTCGACCAGTACCCAATAGGGTGTCGTTTCCCGGTTTCGTCGGTTTGAAACAAAGCAGACCCAACCTGGTTCGCACTAGCGTCGGTATCGACCTCATAGGGTAACACAGGTTTGGGGAGAGCCAAAATTGGCCGTGACGTTATGGCGTCAACCAGTGCCGTAAAAGCGGATGCCTCTGCACCTCCAAAGGGGTCTAGTTCAACAAGTTTTCCTTTAGTAAGGAGCTTATTCAATGGTGAAGCAATTTCCGCGAAGTTCGGAACGAAACGTCTGTGTACGTTACACAATCCTAAGAAGGATCGCAATTCCGTTTGAGTCCTTGGGTGCTTAGGCTTTTTCAAGGATTTGACCCGTACTTCATCGACTGAAAGTTTTCCGGAACGGATGATGTGACCCAGATACTTAACTGATTAGGTGAAGAACTCGCACTTCTTGAGTTTCAGTGTGATTCCTGCATCACGCAGTACTCTCATGACATTCCGCACATGGGCTAGATGATCGTCCAGATTGTTGGGAAAAACGACGATATCGTCCAGATACACCAAACATGTGGTCCACTTAAATCGTGCCAACAGGATATCAACTGCACGCTGGAAGGTAGCGGGGGCATTAGTTAACCCGAAGGGCATTCTCCGGAAACGGTAAAGGCCTTGATGGCAGACGAAAGCTGTCCTGTACCGGTCTTTCTTACTGATGGGGACCTTCCAATATCCCCAGTTAGCATCAAGGGTGGTAAACACGTTTGCGCTCCCCAGAGAGTTGATATATTCGTCCATCCGAGGTATCGGATATATATCTTTCACTGTAACCGCGTTCAACTTTCGGTAATCGATACAAAATCTCCAAGATCCATCCGGATTCGGAACTAGCACTACAGGTGACGCCCAAGCGGATTGAGCGCCCTCGATAACGCCAGCCCTCAACATCCTCTCGACTTGAGATTTCTCTTCTTCCCGAGCTTTCAGTCCGGTCCGATAGGGGTGTTGCGCGATAGGCCGAGTATTCGGAAGCAAGTCGATACAGTGTTCAGTTACCCCAATCGTTCCTAGGGTGCCGTCCCACATGGGAGTGAATTCACGCAACATCTCACGTAACTTCTCCCGATGGGATTCTGGTACATGCTCCAGATCTTGTTTCATCAATTCCTCAACAGGATCCTTCAAATCACTGCCAGGCGGTACAGGGCTAACCTCCAAAGGTTTCGGATTGTCTTGACACGAATCCTTTTGGGTTTCATCCGTCTCCACGGCTTCACTAACTTGCGATTCAGCGCTCTCCTCCCTCTCCTTATGGTATGACACTCCGAGAACCTTTGCAATAGAGATCTTCGTTGGGACGACCGCAGTCGGGTGTCGCAGAACTGTACTAATCACTTGGTTCTTTACCAGCCACTGAGTGGACTTTCCAAAGTTGGCGACCATAACCTTGAAGGGTTGATCTGGGTGGATAGTTATCACTCCATTCGCAAGAGCGATTTGGCGCTGTTCATATAAAGCCGGCAAAAGCTGTACTGTGTGGAGGCCCCATTGTTTGGTGGTCACATCGACCCATACCTGGGACTCTGGTGGCAGCTGCACGGATTTCGAGACGTGTAGTTAGGTAGACACCATGCCATCGTTGGAAGCTTGCTGCGCGGCTGGTAGCGGCACGTGTTTCCGCGTTGCGGCTCGCAGCGGTTTCCGAACAATCGGCAGGACTGATCCGTCTTCCATTTCCACTTGGCGTTTCCGCCTGCGGATAGCTTCCACGAAGCGGTCGCAGAAATCACAACCGAAGATAATCGGGGCAGCCAATGAGTCGCAGACGACAAAGTCAAGTTGTACCAAACAAGTTCCTAATCGTACAAGGAGTGTAATGTAACCAGCCGTTTTTAACGGATTATTGTTCGCGTCGGCGAGGTGTAAAGCAGGGCCGAAACGGATGGTTCCCCGAAGAGAGGGCGGAATTAACTTCTTGTTGATCAAGTTAGGAGCAGTTTCTGTGTCTAGGACAGCTAGTTGCCTAACCATGAATTGGGTGGACAGGCCAAGGTCAGCATATAGCTTGTAGTTCCTCTTGGCCATTACCAGGATTCTATCCGGCGCACGGAGATTTTGGGACCGTACCCACGGGCAACGAAGAACACCACAGTGTTCTGAATCCACGTCTGTGGCAGCCATCTTCCTTCTCAGGATTCTAACAGCCAGGGAGTGAAGCAGAGGCGCCTCGGGCGTCTTCAACTTTGGCTTAGAAGACGCCCCTCCCACAGGGAAGACTCCGAAGTTTAGTTTTTCGGAGCAGGGCCCACCTGTTTGCAGCGGTTTCCATCCTGGGCATCGTGGTGATGACCGTTCGCGGGTTCGAATTTTCCTACCATGTTCTGGGCTGCCGTGCGGGCGGCCTGACCAACATTTGATCCACCACTCAAGTGGACAGCCATCGCGTGCTTCGCGCCTTCATAGGAAGTTGTCGGCACACGAGCTTGATTCTCTGGCGAGAGGGACTCGAACTGAGCGATAATTCTCAACCTTTCCCGTGCTGGGAGTGTACACTGCGTCGAGATATGCCTAAATTGGTAACACTCGTAGCAGATGACTGAGGTTGATTGGTCTTGCGGACCTCTATCCACACGACCCTGCGGGGTGTTTTCCCTCCATCCTGGGCCGCTGAATCGCATCTAACGACCTCCATAAGGGATAGGTGCTGCGAGAACCCGCTGTTCTTGTGCATAAAATGCAGGATCAGTCTCCGATGACGGAGCTGACGTGGACGGTAATTCCGAAGTACCCACTGAGTCGGGGTTGCTACCCAGAAGTTTGATGTTGTCCTGATCCAAATTGGAGTCGTTCTCATCTTATTGTGCGGATGAGTACTCAGATTCCTCAGCGAATAGTACTATACGAGACGTTGATCTAGAGGAACGCCGAGCTCGCAGCGTTTCGCCATTGGCTTGGGCATATTGTACCAATTCAAGGTAGGTCTTCTTTCTACTATCCTCCCGATATCGGGCTACCAGTGCCCGTATTTGGGGATCCAACCCATCCACAAACATGGAACATCTCTCTGCAGACGGATGAACATTTCGACAGCGTTGGAAAGCCTTATTCAGGCGCGTTGAATAAGCGGTTTCTGTTTCTCCCGGACGTTGTTTTGCATCCCTCAGGGCTGAAGTAGCCTTTTGAATGGCGTGACCAGTAGCGTATGACCGTAAGAGGTAGTGTACCGCTTCGGGCCAACACGTCACTCCTCCTTCCGAGGCTCTCGATGATCCGCGGACGGAATTGAATTGATCTTCTGCCAGACCTTTGAGGCAATACGGGAGGCCTACATACGCCTGTCCCTCACTCATTCGGAGTATATCGGCTCCTTGCACGAACCTTGTGAGGAAATCCAGAACCAGAATGGGGTCTTCTCCTGTAAACTCTCTCTTGTTTAGAGTAACGCCGGGCCTTCGGATAAAATCCCTAACCTTTCCAGTTCCTCTCGAGGTCCGAACTTTGGAGGTATTCTGAAGTCGATAATATCGATATGAAAGCAACTTCCGATATAGCGGATTGGATGGCTTCAACTCCTTCAATCCATGGTGCTTCTTTCTCTCCTTCCAAGTGCGGATAGCCCTTTGAGAGGTAAGGGTAGCTTTAGACCGTGACTTTGACGAACGGGAACGCCGGCGGCCGCTATCATCCGAAGAATCGGAGGATGGCGACGATGACAAACTGTCCGAACTACTTCCGGAGTCGGAGTCAGACACATCCGAATAATTACGAGATTCCTTCATGGACTTACGACGGCTTCTCTTACTAGATCGATGAATGGAACTTTCGGCCTCCGAAGGATTCCGCTCGGCGGCTTCTGTGTCCTCATCCATCTTAATGGTAGCCTCAAGGGTATCCAAACGTACATGGATTCGCTCCAAGGCGGTTCAAGTTTCCTGTCTTTCGAGGCGAGAGTCCTCTACATATGCCCTTGGGGAACTAAAGCACTCCATTACGGAATTCATCTCCTGTCTCAGGGTACGAACTTCTCCCGAGACATCCTTATCCAGGAGTTTATAGACCTGTCGACGGAGCTCCTCGACTGACTCGATGAGGGATACGTGGGCTGCATTAGCGATGCTAAGGCGGGTGCCCAGGTTACTGTACTCCTGAGAGCCAAGCTTTTCCGACGGTGCGGTTGAGGGTATTTACACGACTGGATCTTCCTCCTCTGGTTGCGGTGCAACCTGCGAAGGAAATTCTACAGCCTCCTGTCCATCAATTGGCGCGTCCGGGTTCTCGGAGTTTTCACGATTACTTCCCGGTTCGGGGACCGATGTCCTTGAACGCGCACCACCCGAACGAGCAGGGGCGTTCGACGTAACCGATCTTCCTTTCAAGGACCGAGCCTGGCGCGGCATACCGCAGGTAGCCAACTGGACTCTGGGATAATTTTGTGAGAAATCACGAGACTTCCGAACTACCGAAAAGTGGATGGGAGAAATCTAATCACAACCCGCAGAAAGGGGCTATAAATGTCAATCTTCCGAAAAAAGGATTCCAAGTGTCCAGATTCCAATGGACACAACAATTCAGTTATGGTCCTGTACCGTTCTAAGTCGGGAGAACAAAATGTAGAGCAAAACCCTGCGATAAACGCTATGGGGAATCTGCACTAGGATGTCCGAGTCCTACTCTCTGTGAGGGATAGACTTAGCGATAGAACCCTCTGTCCGTACTCGAGTCGGGTGACAAGCCGGGTATAAGACCGGGGACGGTGACTGGCTATATCTACAGAGGTGGGATGCAAAGAACGGTGCAGATCCAGAGATGGAGTGTGACCCGAACCTGAACAAAGGGAAAGAAAAGGGGACCGTGTAAACGGGGGAAAACTCACGGTAGAAACCACTGGAGCGGAGCCACAGACCGTGCCAACCGGCGGGAACAGGTCCCACAGCGGAGCGACGCACTCAAAGGCGCCAAAAGTAAACCCAATACTGGAGCGGAAGCGATACCTGAACCAGGTGAACAAGTGTAAACAACGAGACTCAACAGAGTGACAACAACAAGAATCAACAACAATAACAAAACAAGGAACAACAAGAGACAACCGAGACAGCGGTAAAGACAATCAAAGATCCAAAGATGGCGAGACAAGTGCTTCCTTAGTGACCCTGAGGGGTAGTAGCGCCGATACCAGTCGTGGTTACTCTCCTGATGGAGTCGTAGACCTACGTAGGCAGCAAGCTACTATAGCCCGATCCTGAACAGGATTCGACTTGAGTGTAGATTCAGTTGTCCATTTACTTGGAGGCTCAAGGGTGAGATCACCCGAGCATATATACTACTACTAGGTCTACGGTGCACACCTCGCGAGGGTTCTACACGTGAGCAACCGACTGTCAGGGGGTGGAGTAATTCCCAGCGGGTGTGGCACAATTATCTGAAGGCCAACTTCTACACGTGGCCAACTGTTCCACTTACTATACACTTCCTACAGAGGATTCACCTATCAAGGCTGTGTTAAAACCCTCCAAAAAATGCCCAAAATTAAAGGGAGTTTTCATAACTTCGCCAGGTCACCGACCATCGGTACCATCTCATTATGAGCGGCATGACGCATCCGATAGCGGAAGGCCGTTGCTCCACAAGTGGGACAATGAAATATTCGTATACGTGTTGCCTGGGGACTGCTACGGAAGGTCCAAAGAGAATCAGTAGCTTGCAGTAGAAAAACTTACTTTTGGATATCCCCGCTTCCGTAAAGGTTTTAGACCCGGCCATGGCCTCTATTTCTAATGAAGTATGTCTTCGTCCCAAGACAGCTTTTTTACGACTGGACGACCGTCAATTTCGTTTTTCCTCATGGTACCACAAAAGAATTTTCCTTGAACACGGAGATGAAAGAAAGAGACTAGGATTGCATGCCACGTTCCTAACGTCAACTTTGACTGGATTAACTGTCGCACTATACAATTTGGTTCGGGGTGAGAAAGTTCCGGAAGTTCTTTCTGGTCAATTGATGATGCAAATGCGCATTACCAATATTCTAATCGCTGCCGATATGATTGCAAGATCGAGCATTGCAATTTACGAAGCTTATGCGGAAAAGGATATTATCACAGAAATTACTGCAGGACAGATTTCTGTCCGCTTCATTGCCACACGCAAACGCTGGGGAAATCATCCAATTTCCTGTTGTGTAAAAAATAAGAAAAATAGGAGGAGGAATTCGTCATGTTCTTCAATGCGATAGGTTAGGCTGTTAGTAAGAAAGGCAAAGACTGGGAAAGAGGTAAAGTATTTGTACTTGGCTACCGTGATTTTGGAAACCACAGAAGAGCTGTTCTAATTCAATAGAATCATGTAACATTCATATCTTCTTTTCATTTCTCCTTTTAGCCAAGGAATCAGCTGTCTTGGAAAAACGATTTTTCTGAGATGGGTCTCTCCACCGAGGACATTGTGGAGGATATGTTGAAGAAGTAACACCATCAGCGCACTATTTCTGCAATCGTGGTGTATGAAATGAGGCACATGACTATTCTCACAAACATTCCTTAAAACTTTTAAATTTTTACATCATACTTCTGAAGAACTGTTTAGTAAAACTAGTATTTTTTCGAACGATTAAGTGGTCGACAAAATTTAGAGCAAGCAACTTCGTAATTACTGACTTCATTCAAGAACTGTTCTATTTAAGCTAAGAATTTCATGTATAAGACAATATTTTATATAAGCGCTTCAAACGAATATAACTCAAGTGCTGTAAATATGAAAATTCAACACGTTACCTTATACCTTTCATGAAAAGAGAATTTTTCTTTCTCTTTTGGTAAAAGCTTTCTAAGATGCATACTGTATGTTTCATTTGCTACAAAGAAACTGTCAGAGTGTTCAAGGAACTGTTTGAAAAAAAACTTTGTTTCATTCTTATGTCTTCTGCATTGTGTTCGAGTGCAAAAGCTAGCAAATTAATGTTAGATGTAATAATAGTGACTCGATTGTCAGTATTAGAGTTTATACGTAGTTGATTACGAACAAGGATGTCTACCAGGTTTGCTGAACAAAGTAAATCTATAAATCTCCTCTTAGAAAATAATAATTGAAATGTTTTACATATATCCGTACATATCGTTAGATATAAATACGTGTACAAAAGGTGAACTATTTTAAAGCATCATTCGATAGAAGAAGTAACCAGGGGCGTATTTTCGACTACGAAACAGCCGAATCATTTGTCAAATAGTCATAAGACCTCCAAATCTAGAAGTCAGAACGACGAAAAAATACTCAATAAATAAGATAATGACTACTCGTTTGGCCGGAGCAGTCAGTCAGTGTCCATAATTTAGCAAAATTAGTAGTCGTAAATACGGCCCAGGAAGTAGCTTTTATAGAATTCAACAATTCTTATTTTGAGAACATCTTTAAATGACTCTAAATTTAAATTTTGTGCTTCTAATTTTCACGCAATGGCCAACTAGGTTTTCTGAGGAGCTTTGCGAGTTATTTGTGGCCGCAGTTCTTGTCAGGTGCAAATGTTTGGCAATGGAGGCGGAATGCGCGCTGTGCGTTTGAGTACAATGCAAACGCAGGACTAGGCTTTTGCTTCGTCTGCGTATTTATCAAACCCTGTTGGAGTTCAAAGCACCACGAAATTACTCTGAACCTTCCGGCGCCACCGTTGCACGCCATCCAGCGCACAAAACAACCAAAGTAGCGTCTTCATGGGCTCTAGAACCGCACAGTACTCATTTCCGCTCACGTTTTTGCTACTCCCGCACGCTTTCTCCGTCATTACCTGCCGCTTTCCACCTCACGCTACTTCCAGCAGCACAAATATCGCACACAGCATCCTCTCACCAACACCTTCGCTATCTTCATGCTGCAGCCTTCAACTTTACCAAGCGAGCATCGCCCCTCCACCTACTGCGACGCCATGGATCACCATAGGGGACAACAGGATGTCACCCACTACCATGCAGGCGTACTACCTGCAGTACCCAGGGCACGTCAGAGACATCATCGTCACGCCTCTTCATCATTGTCTTCTAATCAACCCTACCAACATGTGCCTTCAGGAAAAGGGCAAAGCTTTGGGGAATGTTGTTGCCATGAGTTACCATCTCTGTTGTCACTGTATGGATATTCCAGTAATGTGATACTGTCGCAGCCACAAATTGTACACAATTAGCCTATTTATGCCGAAATGGTGGAACGCACAGCCCGAATTTAGAACACTGCTGCCGCCGCGCCAATCATTTTATTGCCCCTGTTTCCTCCGCATGAGATGAGATGAATATGGCTCACAACTTGCGTGATACAAAGCCCTTGCTTCGAGGGCTACAATTTGTGGGGCAAACTCGGAAGAGTGAAACCCACCAGACTGTCCGAAGGTCCGCTCTCGTGAGAGATGGCAGACCAGTGACAGAGCCCTCTGTACCACCGTAACTCGGTTGTAAGGCCGAAGTGGCAACTGGCTATACCTACAGAGGTGCTAGGCCACGTGGTGAGGAAACGATGAGAAACTCCAGAGATGGGGTGGTATCGGCAACGATGAAACACGACCAACGACAGGTGTAGTCCCGAGAGGGAAAGCAACAGAAAACAACAACCAAACAACACCCACACGCGACGGGTAGGGCCTCCTCGCACTGTGCCCGGAGCGGGGCGAGATCCTCCAACGGTAATGCACGGGTTTCCGTAAACACGGCAAAACTCTATACAGAGTCGGATCACTTCGTAATCTAGTCCTATACCTCCTCGGTACGACCCTCAGGTCCCGACATCAACGACAGATGTTCCTCAAAGGTACCGAGAGGGTAGGACCACCGTAACCAGACGTGGCTATACTCGCGAGAGTGATAACCCACGTAGGCGGTTGGCGCCAGAGCCTCACTCGTGTAGAGTCCACTCAGGAGAGCGCTACTCGACAAAGAGTTCACTTAGAAGTGCTCGGGTTGACTTTACAAAGGTGCTCGCGACGACGAGGTCGAGCTCACCTAAGTAGGTCTAAACTAACTATGTACACGTGGTGCACACCCGCAGGGGTCCGTACACGTGGCTAGCCCAGTGTCAGGCACCTCAGGTGCACTACCTATTGTCCCGTAATATGCACACACACGGTGGTGTAGTACACGCGTCCACCTAGCGGTATTGGCCAGCAATGGCAACCCTGATTACAGGTAACTGTGGGAAAGCCATTCCAAAAGTAACCGCCAAAATTGGGTCCAACTCATAACTCTTCGAGTGCATCCTCGTATCACTCCCCTGAGTATATGAGGCGCATCATCCTGATAACCACGCAAAATGCGTTGCTCTACATCTCCCCCTCCTTAGAGCCGAGAACGACTTCGAGGCTGAAGTTTTGTGCGAAACGCAAGTACGTAAATACGTCACAATCATGAGCGGTACCAACTCCTCGATTTCTATACCTCGCAAGCGCGATACACACTCAAGCGAACAGAGTATTCAAGTATCCGAACTCGATCACAGTACATCATCTGTCATTCCGATGAACCCGAATCAGTTTCCTCATCACCCGACGGGTCAGGCGAGCGCGTCGAACTACCCTCAGCCGGGTTCTGCGACGGCTCCACTGCCTCAGTCTCAACCGATGGTCCCGGTGAACGTTCCGTTATGGAATTCAGCGCAAGCGATGCCGCTGATGGCGAACCAAGCTGGTTGGATATCGAAGGAATCTCTCGCAGGACGCGATCCACTCCGTGATGGTTTGCGGTTCAGCCGTGCACCGTTAGTTTCATTCCGGTTAGCTCTAGTTAAACGGTGACACTCTCTGGAGTCGTTATGCCTGAAACGGCTTCCTACCGGGCGTCTGCCGTAGCGGGATAGTGTCAGCATCCCAGAAGGAAAGTCGTAATAGCGATAGACCGATGCCGCCTGCCCGGTACATAACCCCGCGAGGGTGAAACCTGAACCAACCAGCGCGCGCGGAACAACGGCGGAAGTTGGCGTAAACAAGAGACTCAGTCGAGTGCACCTGGAAGCACCTGGTTCCACCGTCATATGGCGTTTGATACTCCGTTCTAACGTACTTTCGCGTTGAAGTCGATATGGAGACAACTTGGCGACGTTCGAACCATGCGCGGTACGCTGCGATGGCCGAACCACATCGAGATGATGTTGCTCTGACAGTCGGCCCCCATACTCCGAGGCGGAGTTCCCCGTGTCTATGTCTTCTTCAATCGTAAAAAGAACGCTTCCCAGGGTGGGGTCGTCAACCGCATTCGGTTTGAGCGGAAAGCTCGCTTCTGCGGATGGGCTTATCTGATTCCTACCCAATATACGAGACCGAGAGGCCCTCCTCTACCAGATGGTGGCAGTGATGTGGAGGTAAACCGCAAAGGTGTTTTGCAGAACTGCCTCCGTGCTTGAGTTAGCATCGGCTACCGATTGATCAACGATCCGCGTTCAGGATGGTGGGGTCTCGTATGCCGGCGAGTGGGCGGCACGCATAGCAGCCGTTTCTCCCTCTGGGAGGCTTAGCGACAAACTACCGAGTGGTTTGTATATTCAGCCGATGCTTCGCAGCATTATCCGCTCGCTGGATTTGCACACCCTTGGGGTCCGAAGAGAACGTGGATGAGATCCATACAGTCTGGATGTTTATCGATGGAGTCCCGATTGGTGAACGGTGTCCCCCCCCCACCGTTCGCCACACGCGGGAAAGGTCCAGTCGTACTCACGAACCGGCTCACTCGGTAGGAGACATCCACAGCAGGAGATTTCGTGTAATTTACGCCCATGGGAGGGTACGATGACGACTAGCGCGTATGCCGAGTGGGCAGCGAACAGCCACGGTCGATTCCAGACGTCACCCGTTGGGTTCATGTTCAGTGACAACTGGGTCGCCCCAGTAGATCTGGATGATCCGAACATGGATACTGGTGGAGAGGCGGCGGAGCACTCGTCGAGATGGACCAGGAGTTGGTGAACGACCTACCGGCGGCGAATCAGGTGTTGCACGCCAGCGGCGGGGTACCCCAGGCTCCTGTGGGTTGGAATGTTCCGACTCAAGCGAGTGTTCCGGTGGTGGGTCCGGCCCCTGTAGCGGCTACCGTTCCTTCGGTCCTTCCGGCCCCGACAGCTCCGGTCGCTCCGGGAGATTCCTCGGCGAACATCGCGATGTTGCGCGCCAGTCTCCAGAACGCTGGAATTATCGTGCCCGATCATCTCACCACTATGGCAGGGATACTGGCTTACGCCGTTCCGCACCCTTCGCAGGGTCCCTCCGGTAGCGGCGGTGCCGGTCCCTCATCGGGGGTGTAAGATGACCAGGCAGGGCTGGAGGACTTGGTCCTTAGTATAAGATAGAAACAGTAAAACATCTAGTGGTAACCTTTCCTTCACCCTTTTGCCTGTTCTCCACGAACTTGATCGATCCTTGCCGATACTTTTCATCACAACTGTGTTCAAGTGTACTTCACTTCTTTGTGCTTCTTATACTCTAACCCTTTTAACTCGGTAACACCGGCATTTCGGTGCAATTTCGGTAATGCTTTTCTTTCCTTCTTCTCACTTCCTCTAGTTCAGTCTTCACCGCTTCATTGGTCTTTTTTCCCTTCATTCATCCCACACAGGAGGGGTCAAACTCTCCCACTCTGAGGTCTTCCCGCATCGCAGTATAGTTGAAAGATCCTCACCGGAACGGTTCTTATCCCACCTGGGCTTTGGTCCCAGGTTGACGGCAAGGCTGGAACGAGTGCGGAACGGGTGGTATGAAAACGGATCTTCGACCTAGGTAGGTGCTCGACCGGCTCCATGGTTCCTCTCGGCGGAGTAGCGATACCATCGCCACGTTGGGTACGGTAACCGTCCATCGGGGTCTACAACATGACGTTACGATACGTTCGATCAGTATTCCTGCGGGTACACCTCGGTTGTCTGACTGCTCTCCTTCCACCATTGTGGGTTTCCGTACCATTCGGAGGGTGGCGAAGTGGTGGCCGGCTAACCTCTAGAGGGGTTCCTCTTGGACTTAAAACCAGTCACGCACGACTCAACTAGGAGTTCCTCGCTGGCGCGACAACTATCAACTTACGCCAAAGGAGCGTCCAATTAAATTCAACCTGAAAGGTTCTTCTTGAAAGTTACTCTCCGCTTTTTGGAGTATGACGAGGCTTCAGCTCGTTTTGGTTGAGCTTCCGACCGTCCAAACGGTGCTTCGGGATTCTGGGCTCCCTTTGCTCCAGAAGGATCGTCGCGTGCGCGGAGAAACGGGGCAGGGCTCGTCTCGTGCGCCATGGAGGCTGATTGACCAATCACGGTGCATATCGCGGCCCTCTGGTTTGGCCAGGCGGGGTGGCACGTGTGAGCACGAGTTATACACTAAACAGGTGTCCCGTTCGCCTTACGGTTGGCGACCGTACATCGTGCACCGTGCACGTGTGGGTATCCGCGCACGCGAACTTACTGTCAGCGTTCCCCGGCGTCGGCCGGTGCTTTCCATACGTCACCACGTCACCA
>VCMS01000187.1:256633-310165 GCA_022539475.1 Gracilaria domingensis | reverse complement strand
GCGTGCTATTCCTCTGACCAAGCATAGAACGTTCTTGGGTGTGCGAGAAGAATAGGCCATGTTTCAGCCATGCGAAGCACCATCTAACGACTCTTATGGCCGAAGTTATTCGGGGGGAAGAATGACATCCTGGTTGAACAGGAGTGGTGGATGCGGCTTCAACGACCTATGAACGGGTTCCACATCGGGACCGAGGTCGGCTTGAATGGGAGGCTCCATTTGGTTACCCCCAGTACCAAGTGATGCCTGGACATATTACTCAGTTCCTAGGAAGATACTGGAAGGACTGGGACTTTGCCGACAAGTGTGGAGAGCGTACTGTAGATCTTTGGGAGGAGAAGTACCGAGGAGCTCTGAATCTTATGGATATGCATATGCTGTTGACTGTTGAAGCCAATCGATATCGCTTACATATAGCATCTTCTAAGATCCGACATCCCCGTGCTGGTATGGGGTGTTCACGGAACATAAGATATTGGCTGGGGAAACTATCTGTCATTTCTATGGAACTTTGGTATACACGGATCTGACGAACCGGAAGGAAAGACACTTAACGTATGGAAGTGGCTGTCTCGGAGCAACTCCAGTGCGGTACAAGTTGTTTTCTATGATGGTCACTGTGACTGGTACGGAGTTTCTGCACCTGAGGAACAGACCAGGACAGGCTCAGGATAGAAAGGAGAGCGAAGTCTACATTGTCCCGGCGCCTTTTTGTATCGGGGGCTACATTAACGACGCCGGATATCATGCCGGGGATCCCGATTTATCGGAGCCCCGGTCAAACAGGACTCGAAGTGCCAATGTGCAGGTGGTGGAAGCGAAGTCCGTGATACAGTTCAAGTCAGACCTTTCTAACTATGCTCTACTTCGTTGTAGAGCAGTAAGAGATATTGAGAGGGGCGAAGAGTTGTATTTCGACTACGGAGAGCAGTACGCCTGGGACTGGGCTCTGACATTGGAGCAATAGATGAGTTCAGTAGCGAATAGAAAGTAAATATGCTTGTGAGTGTTGCAGCTGCCTGCAATACGCGTTGTTGTACATGTACACTGGAGCTCTTCATCTGTAACGGCGATATTTGCGACCCATTGGGCACCTCAAATTCCTAAAAAGCAGGAACTGCGGAGTCTCCCGGAATATCTGAACCATGCACCCCCCCCCCCCCACCCCCTCCCCCCTCCCCAACAATTTCGTTTCATTACCCTGTTTATCTCCACAGCATGGGTATAACGCCGAGAAAGCGAAATAGTACGCAGCGGAACAAGAGTGGACAGAAGAAGAGAAGAGCATCGGATGATACGAATCAGGCTACAAGCACCGCACTTCCTAAACGGAAGTCGTCCTCGACGAAGGAGAGAGTCAGTGGGCGTCCTTCTACAGGACCCTCTCGCCCATCTCGCAGCGGAGCGTCTTCCGGGATTGCGTCAAGAATTCGTGGATCAGCGAACGATGTCGTGCCGTCAACTACCGATAATGCAAATCGTGCATCTGTCTCTGCTCCTCAAGAAGATGAGGTAACTCGGCCCAGCGGGTCAGGACAGGAGGGCATGACAACTGGAACCGAAGAGGTTCGTATGACACCAAAACCTTCATGTCCCCGGCCGATATCGAAGACCGGAGCTACTGGGGCGCGGGTTACGCCGCCCAGTGGATCTGGACAACGAGGGACAATGACGAGAAGTCGTGAGAGTCCTAGTATATTAAGATCGTCACGTCCATCCCTCTCTTCTAGAACTGGGGCCGCTATGAATCGTATCATGCCTCGCAATGGGTCCGGACAAGGGAGAAACACAATAAGAAATCGAGAGACAACTGATAGACGAGTTACTTTTCGACCTTCCCCTCTTTCCAGAACGGGGGCCGTTGCAGCTCGTACGAGGCCCAATTCATCTGATATACCATGCCATGGAGGAGGACATACACGGGAGTTGGAGCTCGGAGCCGTGCCAAGGGTGGACACAGAACGCCTGCAGCCTCTCGTGGCTAAGGCTATGGCACATGAGGATAGTTCCGATAACGAAATAACACCGAATCCTGCGGCATTACCGGGGCCTGTCGCCGAAGAAGCTAGGGAAATAACGGAAGATATCCAAACTGGTGTGAATTCAAGCTCTATGAACAGACCTGATCTTTTAAATGAACTGAATTGCTTGAAAGAAAAGGTTAAGACGCTACAAGAGGACTTGATGGTTCGGGGAATTCTAGTGAAGGTCGCCCAAGAGCAGAGTACGGCTTTGAAAAAGAGGCTTGAAGAGAAGGATCTAGTCATTGAAGGGCTAAGAGGGGCACTGAAACAGGAGGGAGATAGGAGTACACGTGCTGGTGAACCTGGGCAGACAGGTCGAAAGAAGCATAAAATTGAGGTGTGCGACGAGTTTCGAGGGGTTGCTCGAGCAGTGTATCACAACATGCTGACGTGGGCAAGGAGAGAAACAAGTGAGCTATGGCTCGAAGGTGAGTCGCTCACCCGAAATTGGGGTAACCGTGCCGAGAAGGTGGAAGACGCAACTGAGAGTGGGGAAGGGCTTATTGAGCCGGAGGAAGGTGGTTCATACATGGTTCCTAAAAACCCCGTGGAGCTCTTGGGCAGTTTTGGCATGTTCACACCGTCGGTAGAGGGGGGGCCACATGCTTTGCTGAAGAAAATGGTTGAAAGCGAGTTGAAGGAGTTGAGCTGGGAAGGTATTAGAAAAGCATCTCTTACCGACAGGTGTATACTGGAACTTTGTGCAGATATGTGCCTTAGGCAGAGAATGCGGCAGACCATGAGTGACGTCGTGGGCGTTCGTAAGAGAAATACGAGGGATATACTATTTCTGCTCCTGGGGTACGATCTGATTTGGAGAAGAACAAAGCTGGTAGAAGAGAATGCTGACGAACTCACAATGCAGTTGAAGGAAGCGCAGGAGAACATACTGCGTCTTGACGAAAATGGTGTACCGAACACTTCATGGTGGAGAAAAGCCCCATTTGTTCGTCTAAAGTACTCCAATGCGGACAATGTCGAGGATATGCCGACGGAAGATCAAGACTTGTTCTTCCGAAACCGTGTCGGGGTACAAGTGCTGAAGGAGTTTATTGGGTATGATGTGGAAGACAAGGATACGGGCACCTTTTTAGATGGCACAATACTGTTGCTCGCACGTTTGGACGCTTGGGTGTTGACGGTTGTGAGCCTTCTAAGTACGGATGTGTCAAGGGGTGGCCAGAGACAGAAACTGTTTACAAAGAAGTTTGCTGAACTGCTACCTCTGTGTTTAAAGAATGTTCTGGGGGATGTTAGGCAACATGTCTTGAGGACCAATTCCAGCGAGTTTCATAATTTTGGAACGACAACGGAAGATTGGACTAAGGTTCTTGGTAATGACATGAGAGAGGCTACATTTGGATATCGAATGCCGTCGAACGGAAGACTTTACCTCACTGTGAAAGAACAATTTCTTATTGACAGTGTGAGCCGAAGATTGGGGTCTATTAGCGATTGCTTCGTTGGTGAATGCGAGGAAGGGGATATGGAGTTCAAGGAAATGGACATGAACGATTTCGGAATTAACACAGGATCACAAGAAAAGGCACCACAAGGTGAACATGTAGAAGATGGAGCCCTTAATGTTTAAGGCTGTACAAGATCAACGTGCTCAGTTGGTCCTTCATCTGAATCATGATAGAATCGATTGATGTAGAATCGGTGTTGGAACCATTGAAGTGGAGGACAAAAAGGTGGAGCAGGGTAGTTTGATCGAACAACATGGACAGTTCCCTGTAGTGCAGAAGCCGGAACCATCCCGTACCAAGGAGTTAGCTCTACGATAGTCTCCGCTTTGGAATGACGAGGGAACGGAAGAGTGTGGTTCTTTTCATCGTTTGTAGCCCACCGTAAAGATATGCATTTCAGTATGTGGTCGATGTTTGTTGCGGGGGGTAAAACCTCGAAATACCGGACGAATGCCACCTCTGGTGCGGTAAGTGCAGAATCAAGGAGAGATATTCGAATCAGAGCGACTACCTGGGCAACCCAAGTCTCTGAATCTTCTCCGCTTACCAATACAGTGGAAAACTTTGGCTTTCTACTGGGACCAAATGCTGGAGAAGCGAAGACACGTTGGATGATGGGGTATTTGGGTCGTCCCAGCTTAAGTGCCTTAGAAGACGAATCGAAGTGTTCAAGAGTCGGAACGAAACCGCCTTTCACGACGGCCGAATTCACCAGAGTTATCCTTGTCTTTTCTGGGAAGTATGTAATAGAGTGCTCATCCAGTGTTTCTTTCACGAGACTGAGGAAAGGAGGAAGGGCCTGTTCACCAATTTGATCAAGAATCGACCTTGTGTCCGTACTTGAGAACATTTCTCTAACAGCAGTCCATGTTTTTGAACTGGACATACTTGAAACACAATGTTGAAGAGCTCGTAAAGTGAAAGAACGCCCTCTCATTGCAAACCGAGGAAGCTGTGTGGAAGTTCCTGGTAAACCTGGATTACGCTGGTAAGGAGTATTGCCATTCCATTGCTTTCTAACATGTCCGTGCTCAATGGAGCGAATAGTCTCCTCCACAGCCGTTGCTGTTCTTCTGGACGTCTTTTTGTAGTGTCTTTTAAATAGCAGGTGTGCATGTTCGTATATGCCTGCGTCGTAATACTTGATACTTCCCAGACGGCGAATATCGTCCACGAGATGATCGAGAAGATGAAACTTCAGAGTTCCCAGTCTGGAGGGATGAAAATCCGCCAGAGTCTTTGTTGCGGAACGCTTGAAGGCTTCAATCTCCGAACTAAGACACAGGAGAGAGCTTTCAGTCCAATACGGGTCACGATTGTATCTGAATAAGGTCGAGAGCAAGTCCGAGTACTGAGAGAAAACGGTTGTGATTGGGGCAACGTCCTGTTCTCCACAGCATATGTCAAAGAATGCTCCTATGAAGGGAAAGACCATGTCAAGTGCTTTGTAGTTTTTGGCCTCCAGCATTCCACGGAGACCGTCTTTCGTGAAGATACCATTCAAAGATTTGCCTTTCTCCTGCGTGGAGAAATCGATATGTAAACCTTTGGCAGGAGAATCGCGTTCTATGGCAGCTAGAATTGCGTTTGCATGGTTGAGGAGTTGGGTGCGTATCGTTCGAAATGAACGCGATGCAGATGTTCTTATTGTGGTGCACAGGGTTTCTGACTGCAGTCTCTCGATTGTGGCCGTTTTTATCAACTTTGAGATGCCGAGATGCAAGTTGTGTAATGGTTCGAATGAGAACAGACTGTATGGAGACAATCCCGGGATCATTCCAAGGCTTACGGAAGTTTCGAGGAACGAAGGAATGAGAGATATGGAATTTGAACGCATCAGAGTATCCGCTTGAGATCTCCTCTCCCTCGCACGACGTGGACGTCTTTCCGCCTCGTCTTTTTGTGCATGTTGCAAGATAGCTGTGTATGTCTTTCGGATGCTTTTCGTGTGCTTTTGAGAACGTCCGTTGAATGAGGTGGGAATAGGACTGCATAAAGATGAGCGAGGGGCTTTGCATCTATGACACGGGCTTTCCGTTTTGGTGCCATGAAGAATAGACAGAATGTCCTTAGCCTCAGGAATATCCGCACAATAACTTGCAAGCAGAGGATGGCACACTCGACTTAGTTTGTCTTCGCCGATGAACTGAAAACCTTTCTGCGTGAGATTTAGAATGGGCTCCAGGACTTGACGAAGAGATTCTTGAAGGATTTGCATCCTGGACTCGCGTAGAGACTTGCTAGAAACAAATGGCATTGCGTCTGCTTCAGATGCGGAAACCTCGATCAGTGTGGTAGGGAAGTATGCCACTACTGTGAGGTCATCACGGATACACTTACGGCGAAGCTCGTCGGAGAAGTTGAGAAATATGAGGTGAAGAGGATAGGCGGTAACCGATGTTTGCTTTAGAGTTGTTGAAGACTTATCGGTGTATACCTGCAGAAGACCTACGAAAGATTCACTGTAACTTATTTCTTGGGAGTACCACACTATTCTACTATCCAAAGAGCCCATGACCATTTCCTTAAGTTTTGAGGTGGCGTCTCTTGCGAGAGAGCCGGACATGGGGTGAGATATTTTCGTGGAGTGGGTCTGAGGTATAGGGTGGAAGAATGTGTTTTCGTTGTTAGCCAACTGGAGCTGTTTCACAAGTGTCTGAACGGGGTCTCTCGTGTAGAGGGTGGCGCTGAACTTACATCCTTCTGGCGAGACAGTTCTGCGATTGAAACCGTCCTTTGAGGCGTATCGTTCGAAAATGGCCTTCTTCAGTTCTGTACAGCGCTTGGAACTTGTTATGGTCTCGTTGAATCGCTTTTGCGAGAATCGCGGGTCCCGAAGTAGCCCAATTCGCTCGTCTGCCTCACGATGACCAAGGTTGGAAGCTACTGAAGCCAGACAAACCGTGAGATAATCCATATGCAAATCACCGAGGGCCTCCTCAGAAGGCACTGGGCGGGAACTGCTTCCGTGTTCTCGCTCTAATGACGCGGGAGCCGGGGAAGAAGAAACACAATGCGAAGTGTCCGGAATGGGAGGGGCGCACGGAGTGGGGTCGACGATGTCCTCGGACACTGGAGGCTCGGGAAGGCGACAAGGGGCAGTGACCGTTTCGGAAGATGCGGGCGCGGGTGCGGAAAGCTTGAGACGCTTGCTTCTCCGAATGGGCCGGCTATTGTCGTCTTCCAGCGCTGCTTTCAGACGAAACGGGCAATGGTTGACATGCTGTTGAAGGGATAAGACTCCTCGGCGAGTAACGAAGGGGCACCCACGCTTCTTATGTGTACAGTAGTAGACCATGGGAAGAAGAACTGAACGAGAAACGACGACAAAGACTGCAAGGGAAGGGCGTCCGAAGGGAGAAGGAGGTCGAGCGACAGTCAAGATCGACGTCATGCTGAGAACGGAGAATATATTTTGAGTTTAAATCACGTGCTTTCGTTCAAAAAGGAACGTAGGTACACGTCGACCTCAACACAAGGGTGTACTTCTCGTATTATCTACCACTGGTTATAAACCTGTGGTTTCGCAACGTTGTACGCTGTACACCTGTCCAATCTCGCACAGAAAAATAAATCTCTTCCCTCCGCCGCCGCCGCCGCGCCTCCGACGTCCGACCTTCCC
The DNA here is from genome assembly GCA_022539475.1 of Gracilaria domingensis. Classification (NCBI taxonomy): domain Eukaryota; phylum Rhodophyta; class Florideophyceae; order Gracilariales; family Gracilariaceae; genus Gracilaria; species Gracilaria domingensis. The sequence continues at coordinate 303,050 of VCMS01000187.1, read as the reverse complement.
TTACCGTCGTGATCCGTGCCATCCACATCCTCGCGTTATACTCCCCTCCGTCCTTCTTTTTTCCTCCCTGTACTTTATGGAGGTTCCTTAAAGTAGAGGGCCGAAAAAAGTAGGACGGAGTCATCCGTATCTCACGGATGTATTCCGTGCAGTCTTTTCGTAGGTTCTCTTCCATATTCTTCTATGTATCTTTGCTCTAAACTAACCCATCCTCACCACGTTTTTTCGCGCTATTCGACATGTAAACGGCAGAAAATAAGCTTTGGGTTACCGGGTTCCCGTTTTCAGCCTCCAACTCGTTCCATTTGTTCAACTACGTTCTGCTTACGATATGTTCCATCTTGTTCTACGTCTTGCTACTAACATTGACGTGATTGAAGGTAACCATTATTTGACGTGCGTCCTTTGTATTTCTTCCGACGTCCACAACGACTGTAAGTACGCAACCAGTTTCATTTCGTCTCTCAAGATCGATCTCTGACTGCTCCTGTAACCTATCACGCGGTATTGCCGATCTTGGTTCACTTTGTTGCGCCATAGGCGTCTCTAGCTTCTCGCATCTTGCGCTACTTTTGGTTTGTTGGCGATCTTGGTTCCGCCATAGACTCTTCTCTCTTCTCGCGTCTTGCGCTGCTTTTGGTGTATTGGCGATATTGGTTGATATTGGTTGACTGGCTCGGGCGATAGGTTCATCATTGGCAATCTTGGTTGACTAGGTTGCGCCATAGGATGGTCTCTCTCTTATCGCGTCTTGCGTTACTTTTGGTGCATTGGCGATATGGTTTGACTTGGTTGCCTCATAGACTCGCCTCTCTTCTCGCGCCTTACGTTGATCTTCTTGTATTGGCGATCTTGGTTGACTGGCTTGCGGGATAGTCGATTCTGGTACTTGGTTGCGACATAGGCTGCTCTCTCGTTTATCGCATCTTGCGGTATGTTTGCTGCATGGGCATTCTTGGTGTCCTTGCTTGTGAGTTCTCGCTTCGACACCTTTCGCGCTTTACGATGATGGTGGGCTGGCAATCTAACCGATCCCTTTCCTTCTTCTTTTTCATTTTGCGAGTTACTAGGTCCCTCGACTTTTCTAGCGCAACGTTTCTGTTTTGCTCTTATCAATGGTACGTTCCATCGCATTTCAAATGTATCCAACGGATCATTGACTAACTTATGGATACTTTCTGCTTGCGTATACAGGTAAATGACTTTTGATGCGGACGTAGCTCACGAGTTGCAGGTGCAGGTTCCTCAAGTAGGGAACCATGCATCTGGGCATGGTTCCCTACATGAGGAACGGAGAGGATGAGGCGCTTCGCGCCTCATCCTCTCGGAGTGCGTATTTGTTCTACCGATACAGCCGATGGTGGACGTGCAGTCTGCGGCATCTGCTGCAGATTGCGCCTACATCCGATCCATCATGGGGAAATGGTACATGTAATATAGCGAAATAGTGGTTAGCAAAAGCGGTCGATAGAAGAATAGATACGAATAAAACGGTATGATTTCATAATGGACATCATCTGTACTAGCACTAGTATTCCATGCGTTGCAGGGTATCATTCCGCAGAAGGTATCGTGTAATGTGCACCTTAATGGAAACTGAACCTAGACTTCGCGAAATACAGTTCAGGTAGCCCTCGACTAAAGAACTAGCACGAGTGGAAAACCCACCAGTATTTACTGCACAGCGATTCTGGACGACCCAAGCAATTATCTGCAGATTTTGAAATAATTGATCTCGATATTTTTTCAAAAAATTTACTGGACGACCCTTGCCAATTTCTGGACGACCCTCGCCAAAAACTAGCATCTGCAAGAGACAGACGCAGGTATCTGGGCCACGTCATCCGTCCTGGACGGCTATCTATCGACAAAGTTCGGGTGAAATCCCTCAAAGAGGCTAGGCATCCACGGACGCAGACTGAACTCCGATCTTTTCTCGGCTTGTGCAACGTTTATCGCCGCTTCATTCGGAACTTTGCGGATATTGCATCACCTCTGAACGAGCTTCTTCGCAAGGGACAGCCAGTACAACTGGAAGCATTCGACGACCGCAAGGCGGCGGCTTTTTCGTCTCTGATCAACGCGGTGACATCGCCACCGGTTTTATCCCTACCTAGGGCTGGTTTGCCGTATGCCATCGACATGGATGCTAGCGATTACCAAGTTGGCTGTGCTCTGTTTCAGACCACCGAAGATGGCGAACGAGTGCCAATTGGATATTGGTCACGAAGCCTCAACGTTCACGAGAGGAATTACTCGGTATCCGAGAAGGAGTGCTTGGCAGTTGTCTGGGCACTGCAGACATTGCGACCCTATCTGATGGGAACTCATTTTATCGTTCATACCGATCATTCGGCCTTGCGCTGGCTACTCTCTATTGCAGAGCCATCTGGCCGCTTGATGCGGTGGAGACTTCGCCTGTCGGAATTCGACTTTGAAATCCGCTACAAGAAAGGACTCCTGAACACTCAGGCTGATGCACTGTCCCGCTTGGAAACAGCGGCTGAAGCCGAGCCAGTTCATGAACTGGAAATACCGTGCTTCCTCTCGGAAGACGGCTCGAGCGATGCCGATGAAGAAACGGAAGGGTGGGACATCTACGACGCTGTGTTAGCCGTGTCAGACACGCAACCCGAACCGGGCTCTTTCGTACCAATTACGCCGGAAGAGCTCATCAGGGAGCAGCATACTGACCGTTTTTGCACGGAGATCCGCAGCCGTCTGAACGGTGGAGCTCAGTTGCCTTTCGTCGAGAACGACCAAGGATTTCTAATCCGAACTGTCGAAAACAATCCACAGATTGTGGTTCCGCACACTCGTCAGTCACGAGTACTGCATCTGTCGCATTATGCGAAGTTGGCAGCCCACCTTGGTTGTAGGAAGTTGTACTACACCTTGAGAAAGGATTTCTACTGGCCAGCAATGGTTTTCGATGCGTATGCCACTGTTCGTCGATGTCCTGACTGTGCGAAGAACCGCGTCAAATTGCGGAAGTATTCCAAGAAGTTGGTATTATTCCCTGCCAGGGCTCCACTGCAGTTCGTGGCTATTGACTTGCTCGGTGAGTTTATTCGCACCCGTCAGGGAAACTGGTTTCTACTGGTGATCACCGACCGCCTTTCTAAGCTGGTACGGACTGTGCCTTTGAAGAAGGTTACCGCCAGTGCGGTCGCCCAAGCTTTCGTCACACACTGGGTTTTTGTCTACGGACCGCCGATTGATTTGTTATCGGACAATGGACCGCACTTTACGGCTAAGTTCTTTCAGGACGTCTGCCGCATCTTGCGGATCCAAAACTGGTTTACGACAACATACCACCCCCAGAGTAATGGGCAGGTTGAACGTTTTAACCACACAATGCTCAATGCATTGCGGACGTTCGTTGCCGACCATGCGTCGGAATGGGATCAATACACCGATGCGGTGACATATGCCTACAATACGCAGGTTCATCGCACTACTCAGATCTCGCCGTTCGAGCTTGTGCTATCACGCGTTCCACCTTCGGTGGCTATTGAGCCACAGCCAACTTTGGATAGGTTCACCTCGCCCCGTCTACAAAGGGACGCCTGCAAGGACTGGCTAAAGAACATTATTCCTAAGGTTAGGCAGAACATTGATAAGGCACAAGCCGCCTACAAGCGAAATTTCGACGCACGAGTGCGACAGAATGCCCCTCGGATCAGGGAAGGTGACCACGCCTTCCTACGGAAGGAGTATTATAACCCGGAAAAGGAGAAGAGGCACAAGCTCTCTCCTATCGCGGACGGCCCCTACATGGTTATTTCTGTTACCGATACAACGGTTGTCCTCGATATCGAGGGGGAGCACGAGCGGTTTTCGCGGGATCGCGTAACGCCTGCGCCTAAGCCTGTTTCTCAGGAAAAGCAACCGGCAACGCCGGACAGCACTACGCCTACTGTGGAACAAGCTGCAACAACGGGAGAGCGCACTTCGTTGTCATTATTGCCGCATTCTAATCGCGGACTTGCGGATTTGCCAGACAAGCCGGAATCTTACCAGTCAGTCTCGCCTGCCGCACACGTCCACACGCGGATACTGGCCCCTGAAGGGATACTCACCACCGCCCCCGACTCTCCAGCTGAGGATGGGGAGGAGGTAAGTCTTTCGATTTCATTGTCGCCGTCGTCGACGGAATCGCCCTTGCAGGCTTCTGTTTCGCACGAGCGCGCGACGTCGCGCGACTCACAGCCGGAAACCCGGAATGAAAAGGACGACGCGCAGGTACCGCGCAAGCCTCAAGAGGAGGAGCTACGTTCGCAGGCCCGAGAACGGGAGCACAGAACCGATGTGGTAAGGGATTCGCTGCCGGAAAGCCGGAAGAGTCGCACAGGTTTGCTGAGGCCTTCGGAGAAGGACGCCGATCCGTTGACGATCGAAGCCGGAAGACCGGAAGAGAAGGACGCGCCGTTACCACGAAAGCCTGAGTTGGAAGGCACTACTACGGTGATTCGCAAACCCGGAAGACCGGAAGGAGAGAAGTTAGTGAAGAAAGACCGTGGTGTTACGGCAGACCCGACTTCGGGAGATTTTGGTGCAGCACCAAGTGCCGAAGCCCTCGAAAATATGGAATTAACCACCAGTGTGGCAAGCAGTCAAGCCATAGCAAGTGAGCAGCACTCAAGCACCGCCGACGAGCGCACGGCGCGCCAAGTGTCGAGCCCCGTGGGAGATCCGCCTCCAACCGAGGATTACAGTGCACAAGCCGGGCACGTGCCAGCCACAGACCTGGCGCCGCCTAAAACCGGTTCAGAAAATTCCGAGTTTGAATCGGCTCTTGACAGCCATGCAAAGGCGCAGGTGTCGCAAACCGCAGTGCGCGGCGAACCGTTGCCACGGCATGTGCCAGAACACCACTCGCTGGCACACCGCGTTGCGGACCGTTCACCGTCGCAACGGGAGATTATGCCGGAACGCCGGGAGCTCGCCATTCGGGAAGAACGAAGTCCGTTTACAGCCCAACAGCATGGGAAGAAGAACCAGGAAACTGGAAGCCTGACAGTCAGGAAAACACCATGGTCAACGTCGCCTTTGCCTGGTGTGCAGGATATGTTGCCGTCAGGACGGAATCCACCTACATTTGGCGATGCCCACGACGGGAACAGGAGCGATGACGCCTCGAAAGAGGATTCCTCGACCAGGCCGCATCCTGAGCGGAAGGTCCTCGATGAGGAAAATGTTATCGACCGTCTAGTATGTCACGGCTACACCCCCTGACGGGGAACTACTGTATCGAGTCCGTTGGTACGGCTATGCCTCTTCAGCGGATACGCACGAGCCTATCGAGCACTTGCCTCGCTCGAAGGTCTTGCAGTACCACCGTCGCACACGGACACCGATACCGGCTACGCTGGACAAGGCCCAAGTGGGTTGACCACCCACAACTCAATTGAGCACAGCTGTCTCAGACGGAATATGCCGCCTCATGCGGATAATATTGCATTAGGCCAGGATATTCTGCTTCAAGCGGATGCAACTAAGTTAAGTTGAGATTAATAAGCCTCCTTAGGCGGAACAAGCCGCTCAATGCGGACAGCTTCAAGCTGGGAACACACGCCTCAAAATGCGGAGGCCACTTACAGTGGAGAAGAAGATGAAGGAGAACAAAGCCTAAGAAGAAGGAGAAGAAGCCAGGAAACTGGAAGGAAGACTAAGAAGTTTTATCGCTACAGCCGCTTGTGCGGAAAAGTTACCCCCCTCCTCTTGTGGGCCATTCGCAACAGCCTGAAACGAGGTATTGCACACTGAGAAAGGGGAGAACAAGAGGAAAAGAGTGAGCCAAGCCAGCAAGGCTGGAGAAGTTTACCTCTAACTATTGAGTCGCCCTTCATCATCGGGGTCTATCGCGGACTACCGTGGCCCGTCAGGGATCGCGAGCCGGGGAATTACGCGCCGGACGGCCCAGCACCTGGGGTGCCCCCATTACCGGGAGCCCCGGAGAAGCGCTGTGCCGCTATCGCTTGCAACTCCGCCTCGTCGGTCACCGTATCGGGAACGGCCACTCCCACGCCTCGGAGGAAGTCGCGAATGACCGGCGCTCGCGGAGTGAGAGAGGAACTGCCGCCCCCGGCGGATGCTACGTCCTGAGCCCACGGGCCGGTCGGATCGGGAGCCGCTACAGCGGGTGAGACAACAACCACGACTTCGTCGTCGTCGCCCTTAGCTCCGGGCTCCGGTACAACCTCCACGCCCACTGGGCTCCCTTCATCCATGGGGCTCCCTCCCTCAGTAGGGTCATCACCGTCGTCATCGACGTATATGAACCCACGCGGGTGCCCATCTGGGATATGCCGCTCCTCTCGGAGGCGACCAGCCGCCCCAGCGGGACCAATTATCTCCCAAATCCATGGGTTAAAGTATACGAAGTCGCCGGCATTGACGTTCCGTCCGGGAGAACCGTCCGACTGCCAACGAACCCCGTCGGAAACCTGACTAGCAGGCACCTCATTCCACTCAACCTGGTCAATGACGTCCACCAACGCGGTCGCTTTGCGCGCATTGCGGACCGAGCCGAGCACTTCGGAGAGATCCAACGCTAGGATCGCTTGCCGGATGAGCTCCGGGGTGAACCAAACTCGGTAGGAATCATATGCCTCGATGAGGAGGAAAGCCGCAACGCGGACGCTCCATACCGTTTCCAGGATGCCCCACAGGCCGCGAGGGGGATCGTTCATGAAATACGAGCCTATGTAAGTTAGACAGGGCGGTAGCTCTACGTGACACCCTCGTGGGACTTCGACCGCAGGCCAGAATGACGGCAGTGGCAGGTATCGCCCAGTATGGGAGTGACGCGCGATGTGCTCCACCTCCGTGCACTGGTACGGCACGAGTACCCCGAAGCGGGAACGCCATTTCCTCTCGAACCGGAGGCCTTCATGAAATTGAGACCGTCCAGGACGGCGAAGAACCGGAACTCGGCGCGAAGAATGGGCCGCGCCCACAGGATCAACTCCTGCTGCGGCTGAACGGTGTCCGAATATCGGTCAATTTCGTCCAACGCGTTGGCTAGATGGTCGCCGTAGCCGACCTCGCCGAAAGTTCGGTAACGTGCCACGTCGTACTGGTACTGTGCCGTCACCGGATGTTCATTTGGAGCCCGGAAGTGTCGCGCGTACCCAATCCGGGCCATCTCATTGCGAGCGATCTGTCTCGTCTCGTTTCGACCTACAAACAGGCAACTCGGTATAACCGCAACGCGGGCATCCAGTCCCATGAACGGGTAACGTCAGCAGGAAGCCCACCAGAGAGTTGACCGTCGACAGCGTACGAGTCGACGAGCTCGGTATCCCGAACGGCCTCGGCGTCAAGCCAGGGAGCCTGGGCGAAAAGAAAACTGTGCCGGTGCGGATCCCGGATGCGTAACGCGCCTGCGGTAGGCCACCCACCCAGCGTAGCTGGCATCACGGCGTTGAAACAATCCCATACGGGCGCGGGACCAGCCTGAGCTGGAGCGTGATCCTGTCCGGAAGAGCCCGGTTGAGAGGCAGCCGCTGACTGCGGAAGGGGAACAGACCGGAACGGCGGGTTGGACACTTGCATACGTGCCGTCGAGGACGGCGGGCCGTTCGGTGCGTTGGACATCGCGGGAGGGCTCGTGATGGCGAGGTTCGCTACTGACACCGGAGGTGTTGGTGGCTCCGAACAGTTCTCGGCAGACCCGTCTTGGGAGACTTCCTTATATACCTCCATCGAGAGGCGTGTCGAGCCGACGGAGTCGGTGTCTCAGCCTGAGAAGGGGTAGATGTAGAGCAAAACGCCCTTGTGTGGGGATGCACCGAGGTGTTTTTCATAGTTTATTGATCCATTACCGGCTTCGACACCTCAGGTTATGAGAGGCTACTGTGGTAGTGGCCCTATTTTGGGGTATGCCTAGGAAGCGTAGTATTTCTGCACACGTGTGCTAAGTTGGCCCGATAGCGGGAGCGCCGTGGCAAGCCTGCCATGGTTTCACACCTGTAGTGTATTGGCCGGCATTGCCGGGTAGTTAGATATCTCAATTGATATTTTCAAGTGCCGTACATAAGTGGCGGCACTTGCCGCTACTGTACGGGAAGTAAACCTTAGCCAGGCCTTTGGCTCTGATCTTCTTGCCGCTTGCGCACGGTCACAAGCCCCATCCTGGGGAATACCGCCGCAATTCCGGGCTGATCAACCAACCTCCATCTTTGAGGAGTACTAATCCGTCGTCACGGCACCTTTACTATCTACTCTATTGTTTTTACTTCCGTCTTACGGCTCTTCGATACTCTGCCTTGTCATACAGGTTTGGTCCAGTAGTCTCGGGACTTATTCCCGTTATCTCGAGTCAGCGCTCCGCAGTGCGGCTGGCTTGCTAATCTCTCGTCGTCCCATACCGTTGGTCTGGATACCTTCACTCGCTGTGGCTCGCCGGAACCATCCGGATAGCTACCCCGATTCTACCCCCTTCACCTCTGACTGCACGCCCAGGTCGGGGCCACCCGGATTTACACCCAGCTCGTGTTGGCCCTATCGGAGGGTTCTGTCATTGCGCCTACCCCTGTAGGGAGCAGGGTTTGAACACCCCTGTCGGTGCTCTTCCGCGACGCGGCTGTTGTTTTCCCGTCACCGGGTTTGCACCACAATTATTAGATCCGGTTTTGTCCAAAAAAGAAACAATTGGAGACACGCAGGTAGCCTTAGGAGATTTGTAGTGGATGTAAACACGCGAAATCATTTTACCTGTTGTGCTGTGTTTATGGCTTCGAACTTCTTTCCCATGGTACTTCATCAACGCGCTAACCATTTGCTTCTTCGTCGGTCTTCGGTTTGCGATAGACATCGTATAATCTACCTGATGGTTTCAGATGAAAACTCCACGGTTGCTTGGAGTTCTCGTGGAAGTCAATAAGAAGCTCCTTGGGAAAGAAATTTTAAAAGTTGTTTAAGCCCTTGCATAGGGGACTATAAAAGAACACGCAAATGCTGAGATGTTGTGGTAGATTTTTTGCTAGATTTCTGGCGTTCGTAATTGATCTCTTATGTAAATATGCCGATTTGAATTGTTCTGTGGCTTCGATTACAGAAATCGTATGGTCATGAAGCGTTACCGTCAGGTTGTAATGCATACTTGTGACGTGAGATTTTGTTTCAGCTCTATCGTTGTCAAGATGCTGTGAACGAAATCAAAAATTATTCGTGTTGTAAGACCAATATTAATTGCAATATAAACCTTTCGAGCCATACGTATTGCAATATGGGCAGAAAGCACGATATACATTGCAATGGAGTCATTGACATGCAATATGTATTTTTTATTGGATATTGCAATATATTGCAATAGCAATGTATTGGGTTACAGCCTTGGGAACAGCTGCTGTCTGATCACTTTTCATATAAATTACGTTTGATTCTATAGTGGTATTCATTTTTTTGCAAGATTTCATATCAGATTTTAGCAATATTTTCTCTGCGTAGTCCTCCTGGTACAACTTTATTATTTCTTGTTCTCTGTTGTAGTCAATTTAAAATCCTAGAGCGTGACGAATTACTCTCAAGTCTTTCATACTAAATTTTGAACTCAATTTTTCTTTCAAAATTTTGATTGCAGAATTACCAGTGCTTGCAATGACCAAATCGTCGACATATACTTTGCCGAGAATATTTTGCTCTTTGCAATGTACCCCACAAAAATTTCATTGTCCGCTATTGACAGAGTTGTCTTCATGAACATTAGCATCTTCATATGTCAGCCATGTTGGCTGTCTGTGTGTCCTGATGCTTCTGCGAGAAGTCTGAGGTTCTAGCTGCTCAAGTTGGTGACCCGCAGAATTATTCCCAGAATTTTCAAGATAATCTCCCGATTCATTTAATTCCTCCATCGTTATCATATCGCTTTCGTCAATAATTATTTCTGGTTTGGTATATTGATTTTCGGGTGATTCCAAACCTTTTGCAGCACCACTGACAATTACTCTTTGGGTAACATCGTCCATGAAGCGATAATTGTTTCCTTGGTATATCAAAAATGTACAAAATTTCGATTTGCATCCCACTTCTTTCTCTTATTCTTCGGTATAAACAATTAAGCCTTGCACCCCAATATTTTAAAATAAGAAATACTTGGTTTATCTCCCGCTCATTTCTCGTAGGGACTACAGTTTCCTCAAATTTTTCGTAAGTAGAAAATTTCTTATAGTGTTAGCAGTTTCAGTGGGCTCTGCCCAAAACGATTTTGGAAAACAATGAAAATAAAGCATACATTTAGCTTTTTCATAGAGTGTTCTATTAATACTCTCTGCAACACCATTTTGATGAGTTTGATAGGCTCCTGTAATGTTATGGAAATTTTCTTTTCCTTTCAAATAATTTTGATATGCTTTGGAAATATATTCTCCTTCAACGTCGCTTCTAATTCGTTTTACTGTACCGCGTTCTTGATTTTCAATCATTTTAAAACATTCTTGGGTTTTTCTTAGGGTTTCATCTTTTCTTTGAAGAAAGTAAACGAACGATTTTCCTTTGTAGTCGTCAGTAAATGTTATAAAATATAACTTGCTTCGTTCAAATTTTGTGCTCATCGGTCTACGGAGATCTGTGTGTATCAGTTCAAATTTTGCTTTAGACTGATAAATTTCTATGGACTAAAACGATTTTCTTGCTCATTTTTCCAGGGGCACATCCTTTTCATTTGCTTATGTTCTTTCGTTCCAAATTTTCTACTAGACCTTGTGCAATCTTTTCTCTGATTATTTTCTGCATAGCAGATTTTCCTCCATGTTCCAGTCTGGCGTGTCATAGTTTCTGTTCAGTCGCGGTAGCAGAATATGCCGAATAATTTTGTTCCATACTTATACAAATTTTGAAGCTGTAGATAGAATTTTCATTTCTCATTTCCAGAAGTTCTTCTTTCGAGAATTTTGAGATAACGGTGCATAATGTATTTCCAATATATATTTTTTGGCGGCGTTCATCAATCTGCCCGACCGATAAAATATTTGTAGAGATCTGTAGAACAAACAAAACATGCTGGATGGATATTTTCTTCATTTCATTTGAATAAATTTTCATGTCCACATTTCCTTTTTCTGTGTACTCGACTGCAGTCCCATCTCCCAACTTAATTTTGAACGAGTTAGCTTTTCCCATTCTTCCCTCATTGAACCAACTGTCGTAATCGGTCACATGAAAGGGGGCTCCGGGGTCCATATACCATGTTCCAAAAATTTTAGAACTCTTTTATTCGGCCATCAAAAAAATTTCCACTAAACTGAACTATTCCGTCTCCTTTCCCTGACCTTTTTCTTTTCGTTTTACGAAGGAGGCAGTCTGCCATTTTATGCCCTTTCCTCTGGCAATAATAACATTTGAATGGGAATAACGATTTTTTATTAGTTACCTTCCCTTGCGGAAGATATTTAGACTTTTCCCTTTCTTGATTAGAGTTCTCTCTTGATTCCTCACGTAAAAGTGTCGCATTAATTTCTTTTATGGTGAGTTTTTCAGCAACATTTTTGAGAGTTACAACCAAACTTTCGTAGCTTTTTGGAAGGTATTGTCGAATTCTGCGCAAGGCGGTACTGCACGTCAGTTAGATAGTGTGTAGAAGCAAAGGACCAAGAAAAGGGCACATCCGTTCTGCTCTCTCCTCTGGGCTTTGCCTCCGTCTTTCGACGGAGGCTTTATTTGTATCAATGCCCAAGAACATCGCTCACGAGAGCGATATGTTGTTTGTAGATCATATGCCATATGCGTCTTTGTTGTAGTACACGCGCAAATGCATCAAAATATAACATGCATATTACACATTATATTTCATTGCTGTGTAGACAAATAAAACCGGTCTGTCCGACTGTGGTCAACCTTTTCCATCAGTGCCCCATGCGACAAGATACGAAAGGGGAGTGTCGTAGTTATAGACTGTTGGCCATAGATCTCTGCCGACGTGTCCCAGTACAGCGCAGCTCGTGAAGATAATCCTCGAACAAAATGGGAACATCATCCTTCAAAGAAGAGGCGGCAACCCAGTCACACTCCTCGTCGGAAACCCCTTTCCATTTCACTAGCAGGTCAACTCCGTCCCGCCCCCGGCGAATATATTCAAAAGAATCAATCACTAGCTACTCTCCTTCCTGGTATGCCAAATGATTCTTCAGTTCTTCTGTCATTTCGTAGTCTTTGTTCCTAAAACGCTTCAGTCTTCTCCCATGAATCTCTTCCTTGGAGGCTGACAGAAGGTTTTCAATTACAAATACGTAATTAGACCGAGTCTCTCTAATCCGACATGGGCCTTTCCAACGAAGACTCGGCTTCCTACCCTTCTCTCGCTGTAGAAGACCAAGAATTACATAATCGCCTTCAGAAAATTTTATGGGCCTGACTCCAGTTTTCCTATTATGTGACTTCACTACTTGTTGTCTCTTTCGGTTAGTGCGTTCGGAAAATTCCTTGTGCATTCTATCCAATACTCTGTGAATGCTTTCAACCTGCAGTTTCTGCCTGACAACAACCTCCTTCGGATCTAAGACACGCCCAATGTCTTCATCGGATCTTTTTATAGCAGTTAGCAGAGAGTCTTGGGGCAGTCCACTGAATACCGTCAGCGGAAAACGGTTGGCCAGAGGATCAAGGATAGAGTTGTTTAGTGCAGATTGCACTACCGGAATAACACAGGGCCAACATTTCTGCGGCAACTGGAACTCTGAAAGCAGTGCTCGTGAGGCCCGCAGGAGTTCTCGACACACTACTTTGACAGTCCCATTTGACTATGGGCAGTAGGATAAAGTAAAGTGATGTGAGGCTTTCAAACGATCACGTAGTAGAGCTACAAGCTCGTTGCGAAAATGAGAACCTCTATCGGATACCCATTGGCTCACTACTCCGAATGCGGCGAACCATTGCAGTAAGGCATCTGCGGTCGTCTCTGCGTTTGCTTGTTCAGCAGGCAGAAGCCATATGTAGCCACTGTGATCGTCCTTAAGTACTGGGAAGTAACAGAAATTGTTTTCTCCCTTTGACGTGTAGCAATAGTCAAAGTATAGCATTTGGTTCGGTTTGTCTGCATGAAGAGCTGGACCAAGAGGACGAGGTACCACCCTTCCAGTTTGAGTACAAAGGCAGTGAATGTCTGGACGTCATTTTGGTGGCAAACGACGCGGGTGTTTACAGACTTTTACACTTGCCTCTCGTAGCAGAAAAAGATTCTGGGTAGAACAACCAGCCACTCAAAAGAGACCAATGTGGGCCAGAATCCACCAAAGAAATAAACGTAGTATGTCCAGGGGAAGATCCCAGGCAAAGAAAGGAAAAGGACAAACTAGTGGTTGGACAACCACCAGTCAAAGAAAACGAACAACGGACAACAACAGACTGCACGCGAATTCTGCAGCCAAACTTATCTCTGCGCGTCCAGAGACAAGCGTATAGACTTCCTACGAGACGTCCCAAGGAGAGTTACTAACTGAAGATAAGTCTTCACTCAATGCCCAAGCTAGTCTCTCGCAGAAGACGTTACGTGGCACTCAAAGAAAACCCAACGGACAGCTTCCCGTCCAGCGCCAAAGTCCGTGTAGCACCAGGTCTCTCGACCGACACCGTTATCCGAGCCGAAGCTCCGGTAGGGCTCACTGATGACAGAAGCGCCTTTGCTACACACTACCCGATTCCAGTCCACGCCTAGGGCGCTTCGACGGGTACTGAGTTATCTGTTGAGTAGAGCAGTGCTCTCACAAAACGCACAATCTTAAAAGATGTTAGAAAGGTACAGAGGCCTAGACGCAGTAATAAATTACTTATCTGCACTGCCCAAGGGATTGGGTAAGGTTGATAGAATAATAAAGTTGATGAACGCAATGTTGTGTTAGGTCGAGACACCGCTAGGCGTCTATCTGACCCTTTATATAGAGTTTTGAACCCTCTAGAAGGGACAAGAAATGCAATAACGCACTATAGTTACTAACTAGATGCAGTAGTACTCCTATTTGTAGAGTAGTGTGACGTCATTGGCCAGTTTAGCACACATGGCATTGCCTTCGGGCAATGCACGCATGCCAAGTCAAGATCTCCTCCTGACTGTACTTACAGCAGTGCACCGCACCCACATTATGTAGTATAGGATATCAAATAGATGCAATAACAATCATAAACTGTAGAGTTCCCACTTCACAAAATGCATGAGCCAACAAATGAATCAATATCCTGTTTCATATGTTTCCAACAGAAGTGTGCTCGTACAGCGGGTCTCGTTACCCCTGAGCTGCAGTGTCCTTCTACGCCTGTGTGAGCTGCAATCAGTATTCTCAACTGTAGAAGCCTGTCGCTGGTGGGTATCTAGTGTAGTTCCTTGTCATTCACTACTTCTTTTTCGGTAGATTTGAATCCCATCATGGGTTCTTCTGCGGCTTCTCTCAGCGAGACGAGAATCTCGGAAAGCTTCGGCCAATCTAACTTCTGATCCAATCCAGGACTGCTTGGGGCAAGTAGCAGAGTCTTGATTCGTCGGACACCATTGGAATTCAAGGCGTTTTTAGGCTGGACAGCCCACCGCGTCAGCATATCCGCCCATACGTTTCGATCACCCTGCAGGAACTCAATGACCAAACGGAAAGCACTAAGTTTGATGGCCCGGCGCATTAACTTGCTCGCCGTGTGTCTCGCTACTCCTGGGTTTTTTCCATACGGATCGAACAGATACACAAGATTAGAATGGTCGGTAAGTATAGCAACTTAGTCCACAACCACAAAGTAGTCCAAACGACACATAGCCTCGACGATAGCGTATCCTTCTTTCTCTACAATACTCCAATTTGAAGCGGACCCAGTAAATGTTCCAGATAGGAAATATAATGGTGCGTGGTCCTGATCTTCTACGTCTCTACGCCGTTGGTATTCTGGAACCTGAGTCAATATTGCTGACCAATGCGTTTCTGAAGCATCTGTGAACAGACAAAGTTGATGCCAAGGCTTCATATGCGCAGATTTAACTGAGGCGGCTAGTTGTTGTCTCAGATTCTGGAAAGAATTGTCATACTCAGTGCCCCAAGAGCCGGCAAGGAAAATTTTGCGAGTTGATTGCTTTGTGCGACTACCCACTTTGCGGTAAACACTCTCCATTAAAACGTGAAGTGGAGAAATAATCTCTGCGTATGAGGGTATGGAGTTTCTCATCCAATTCGTAACACATAAGAGCTGCTGTAATTGATCTGCGCTCTCCGGCTTGTTCATTTCCAACATTGATTGGAAATGACGAGGATGGTGTATTGCGTGCCCTCAGCCGAAATAAGTCTGCCAAAGAACTGAACTTCTGCGTCAAAAAGGTTCAACTTCTCGGCGTGAACTTTCACTCCCAATGCTCTGCAGATATTTAGGAAAATCTGCAGATCGTCTAAAAGCTCGTCTTCAGTGAAGGCGTAAAAAATAAAATCATCCAGCCATTGAATCATGTTCTTGACCTTTCCTTCGAACTTCTTCTGTAGAAAAGCCTGCAAGTAGATTCCCGAATCACTTCCTCTTTGGAGGAGGCGACGCGAAGAGTATACGTCTATTGGCGTCTGAATCGACATAAATTATTGCGATTCTTCAGCAAGCGGTACTTGCTAATACCCATGCCCCAGATCAATATTGGCAAAACACTTGCTTCCAGCTACATTCTGTAGTTTTGATTGCAAGTGTGGCATTGCGGACTGAACTGGTATAGTTTGTGAGTTTGGGGCTCTAAGGTCTACAGTGAATCTGAGCTTCGATGATCCCGGCTTTGGAACCGCTCAAGCAGGACTTGCCCACCTTGCTCCCCGATTCTTGTAGACTGCCCCTACTGCTTCCAATTCGCGAATACTCTGAATGATAAAGTCTCGCTGTTGGGGAGCATATCTTCGCTGTGGTGATCGGAATGGTCTGGCGTTGCGCACGGGAGTAATGATAAGTGGAGGAATCTTTGCTGGTGGGTCCGGACCAAGCTTTATGCGAAACGCATCTCTATTCTCTTTCAGAATGTCACTTAGTCGCTTCAGAAAGTCCCGTTCAGAAAGTCCCTTGTCTTTTGCTGTACACAAAATGTTCGCGAAAGCGTTATCAATATACTCATCGGTGTCCTTGCCGATTCCAGCCGAATTGGTCTCCGGCAGTGCGATAGGATCATCTTCACAGTCCTGGTACACTAGTTCACTGTACTGTGCAGCAGAGAGCTTCAATCTCTCCTTGTTGATATCGGCGAATCGCTTTCCATGAACCTCCGAATATACTTTCTCCAAATGTTCATCAAGATCAAATCCAATCGCTTGTAAGGAAGGTCGACCTAAAAAAATTTCGGTCATGTCCCCATCCACAACGTAGAACTTGACATATCTAATTCGTAGTAGAATGCTCGAACCAGGAAGGAAAATCGTAATCGAAAGCATTGCCGACTTAGAGGCAGTTGCGCTAAGTTTCACCTTGAAAGCTCCTTCAAGCTGAACAGGTTTGTAGAAGACATTGACTTAAATTACAGGCTCGAGTTTCAATGCTTCTTCGAACATCGACTTCGGAAGTGCGCTGCAAGCCGCACCCTAATCTCCCTAGGCGACTGCAGTCATTCTGTCTTCGACACGAACTTGGTATCTCCCTTCCCCAGATTTGCGGGCAGAACGAAGGTCGGTCCTAAGTGTCTTTATAGACTTCTTAGACTTAAATTGTTCGTCTAGCAGAATTTTACGTTGGTCCAGGCTGGTGATAGCACAGGATTTCACAGGATGGATTTCGGAACAGTTAGGGTTCAGACACTTCTTCGTCCATTCCTTCTCGACCTTCGACTCTTCGCGCCACCGGGGTCTTCTTCCTTCGTGACGAACGGTGAATTTCTATTTTTTCAAATTGGCAGTTCTAATTCGGATTACGGTTGTATTGGGGTTGGAGCTGACTTAATTCTCTTGCCATGCCCTCTCAGCAGTTTACTTTTGTAGCGGAACAACGGAGCATTTCACACAGAGAAAATAATCGAGGTACTGTAGATCACGATAGATCTACAGCTTATGCCTACGTGGTCGCATCTACTGATCAGTTTTCTAAAACAAAGCACGTAAAACGCAAATGCGCACATCTGCGTGCAGCTGTCTTCTTGTAGGTAATTCCACATGTTTGACGGCGTTGTAATTCACTATCTTCCCTTCAAGCAACATTTTAGTTCGCCATTGCGTCGCGCGCTATTCACTCATTCCAATTCCCCCTCTTGTTTGCTTCGGTGCACATCCGGGCAAGCACCAAGAAAGATCAAATACTTCATAAACGGGCTGAGTGGAAGAGGTTGGTCATCAAATCAGTGGGCATCTCTTCTGTAGATAGCTTCTTGATAAGTACCACTCGTTGCTCAATCATGTTGCGAACAAAGTTGTCTTGAAGTGCCACATGTTTGGCACCTCGTATTCCGTTCGTCTCCGAGTCGATAGCAGTATGATTGTTCTGAAACAGAGGTGTGGGTATCTCGAGCTTCACTCCCAGATCGTGTAGAAGATCGCGCATCCACAGTACAAATCTGCAGGCTTCACTTGCGGCAACGTATTCTGCTTCAGAAGTAGAAAGCGCCATGACTGATTGCTTCAGAGATCGTAAAGCTACTGTACTCTCGCCAAGCATTAGAACAAACCCACTGTTCGATTTGCGTGTTTCGACATCACTACCCCAGTCCGCATCTGCAAAAGCACTCAACTCTCGGGGAATGGTTGACAGCCTCAAGCCGTAGTTGCTCGTTCTACGGAGGTAACGGAGAATACGTTTCAATGCCTTAATGTCGCATTCGCGCAGTTGGGCGCATCGTAGGGAAAGTAGAGTCTTTGAGACATTAAGATCTGGTCGAGTGCGTTTTGCAAGGAACAACAAACAGATAATGACTTCTTGGTACATCTTCTGATTGAATGTGTCCTGTGTGCAGTTCTGTCGGGCACATAACTCAGTCATAGACGTTGAGACCGGTTTCGAGTTCTCCATTCCAAAGCGCCTGAGTATTTTCACGACGTAATCTTCTTGATGCAGAAAGACGCTTTCAATCCTACTCTCAAACGTAACTCCTAAGAATTTGGAGAGTGGCCAAGTCCTTGACGTCGAGACTCTGGGAAATCTGATTCTTCACAATGTCCATGTGCTTCTTGCGAGGTGAAATGATGATTATATTATCCACGTAAATCATCAACCACACATCATCTCTCACATAGACGTATTCATCCGAGAGCGAAGACCGGAACTTAAGCCCATCCATGACTTCTTTCCACTTCTTGAACCACTGACGAGGGGCTTGCTTGAGCCCGTAGAGACTCTTTCTAAGCTTGAGAACCTCATTCTCATTACAAAGCTGCAGACAATGGGGAGGTATAACATATATTGTTTCATCAATCTCACCATGCAAAAACGCCGTTTTGACATCCATTTGGTGAATGATGTATCCCCTCTGCAGCGCCAGCGGTAGCACAAGACAGACTGTGCTGAAATCCATAACTGGTGCATACGTCCGTTCCAATAAGCACTGCATAAATCCACGAACGACTAATCGTGCCTTGTGAGGTACAGTATGACCCATTGTGTTGGTTTTCCGCAGAAAGACCATTCTTGTTCCAATTGGATTCATATCGGGTCTTCTCTGTACTCTTTCCCAAGTCGATTGCGCTTGCAGAGATGCGAGCTCATCATCGATCGCGATTTGCCAACAGTTCGCGTCCGGCATTTGCAGCGCTTCGCGTACAGTTGCTGGTGCGTGCAGTGGAGTAACAACTGCAGTCATGGCCTTCGTAGGATCAAGTCGCGTTGGTGCTCTTCGCTGGCGTATCAGAGAAAGAAGAGTGGATACGACAAAAGAGTTGTCTCGGAGGAGAGAGCCGGCAGGACTCTCTCCAAGAGACGTTTATGTAGACAAGCATCAGGTACACAAATGGTCGTAGACTAATATAGGATACGACCGTACAAAATAAACCATAGTGATTCAAATATATGAGAGGACGTAATGCCGACACCCCTCCTGGACCTTAGAAGGGAGCAACACAGAGGGCATTACGATGAGGAACAAAAAGAGTTCCAGTCAGAGTCTTCGTCATGATATCTGCATGATTCTCCTTGGAAGGAACAAACCGAATGTCGACCAAACCGCTTTTGACGGCATCTAAGACATGATTAAAACGAATGTCCACGTGCTTAACCCTTCTCATTCCAAGATACTCTTTGGACCATTTGATTGTTCCTAGGTTGTCTTGATGAATGGGAACCGGTTCCAGTAGAGGTAGTTCAATTTCAGTCATAACGTTATGAACCCATTGTATCTGACGAGTGCATTCCGATAGTGCATAAAACTCGGCCTCTGAAGTAGATAGGGCGGTTGACTTTTGAAGTTTTGAGCTCCAGATAACTGGAAAACCTCCAATGCTGATGTAGTGACCCCCCCTGGACCGACGTCGTTCTAGATCTCGGCCCCAATCTGCATCAGACCAAGCCTCAATATTAATCTCAATGTTTTTAAGGAGTTTTAAAGCAAAGTTTCTTGTGCCTTTCAAATAACGCACGACATTTTTCAGATGATTCCAGTGCTCGGGTTTCGGTGATGAAGCAAATTTTCCAAGTAGGGAAACGGCGGTAGCAAGGTCAGGACGTGTGCGGGTGCTTAGAAAAAGCAAAGATCCAAGTGCCTTTCTGTACGGAACAGTTTCCATTTGAATGGAATCCTCTTCTGTAACAGGTGTTCTTGCATCATAGAGGCAGTGTCCGTCTGGCAAAGGGTGAGGAAGAGGATTAGCACATGTCATATTTCACATTGAGATAATGTTGTCAATAAGAGGCTGTTGATGAAGATATACAGCAGAATCCGTTTCTTTGATAGAAACGCCCAAGTAAAGATCGGTTCGTCCTAGATGACTAACGTCGTAGTATTCTGAAAGTTTCTTCTTAGTCCATTCCGTAAGTCGCGATGGTCCAAAAATGCTAAGGTCATCGACGTATGCCAAAAAGAGCACCAATTCGTCGCTGTCATGATACGAAAAGAGGCAGGGATGGGAGGCCGCTTGTTTGAATCCAATTGATACTAAGTACGAAGATAAATTTTCAAACCACAGTCTGGGTGCCTCACGAGTGCCATAAAGAGATTTGACAAGTTTAACGACTCTACCGTTGGCTTCTGGGATTCCTGAGATTTTGGGAAGTCGTATCCAAATTGGATTATCTTCAGGGATCTTTGCATGTAGAAAGGCTCCCTTTATATCCACATGTTGACGATCCCAGCCTTTGGAAGTTGCCACGGCGAGTATGAGTCGGAACAATTCAAAGTTCAGAACTAGAGCATACAACACTGACTTGTTGTAGTCTATCTGAAAGTTTCCTCTGGCTACGAGACGAGCTTTGAAGCGCGAGGGCGCACCACTATGGTCTCGCTTCAGTCGGAGGATTATACCAGAAGGAATCGGTTGGCCATGATCAGCTTCAGCATCAACGTAGGTTTTTAGGTTTTGAATAGTTTCAAATTCCTTCTTGATACATTCCATCCAGAACGAAGCTTCTGGAGATTTCAGAGCTTCTCAGAGAGTTGGTTCGTCTCCTGTACTGATTTCGGATGGCATTGCCTGCGCAACGGAACAGTGGGCTGTAGCGATTTCATCGTCACAGTCGGAGAGATATCCACCTATGTCAGAGTCCTACGTCGAATCATGCAATGGATAGTGCGTTAATGATGTGAGTGCGGAGCTGGTATCGTCATCTTCGTCGATGGTGTCTGTGTTTGGAACGCCAAATTCAGGGTGGCCATAACCGTTGTCCTCTGTACTGGGAGTTATATGGCTGAGAAGTGATAGTCCTGGAAATTCTGACTCAAAGAACCGAACATGTTTCGTTTGGACGATTCCTTCAGATGTAAGGATACTGTACATACCACCTTGAAAATGTCCCAGATTGAGGCCATTTGTTAGTCGGGTGTCCAACTTGCGAGTCCGATCCTCTGTGCGAAGCACTAAGACTCGACAACCAAACGCTTTCATATGTTTCGCATATGGCGGATATTCCTCAAGCAGCGTCACATATGGAATTTGTTCTGTTTTGCGATGAACCGCGAGGTTACGAGCATCAATTACTTGCTTTAGAGCGTAGTTCCAGAAACGCTTGGGAAGCTTAGCTTGATTGAGTTCAGCTCTCATTGGACCCAAAGGGATCCCAATATAACGTTCAGCAAGGCCATTAGATGCTGGTGTATTCGTGCTAGTCTGTGAGCATCTAATACCGAGCTTCTCAAAATGTTTCTTAGCACGATAGAATTCTTTTCCACCGTCAGAATGTGGAGAGCGTACATAGTTTCCGGACTGGCGTTCAAACCAATTTATCATGCCAATAAGAAAGTCCGATGCATCAACTTTGTTTCGTAGAGGTTTTCCAATCAGAAAACGACTGTACTCATCAACCACAATGAGATAATAGCGATAGCCATCTTCAGACACTGTACCGACATCGGTTATGTCAGTGTGTAGATGACCAGGACGGATCCTGGAGGTTAAGCTCCCGCCATATTTCTTTCGAAACTTACTGACAGCACATGGAGTACAATCAGTTTTGAATTCGCGGTTGATTGGTAGAAGGTTTTTCTGGATCATTTGAGTAATGTCCTTCTTGGATATAGCGTGAGCAAACCTTGAGTGCCAAAGAGTGACCTCTGAATCCTTGTTTGACTCGTTCGAAACGACTTCGGTATTGCCGGAACTGGTATCAATTTCTGTGACACCATCTGGTTCAGAATCAGAATCACAGTTCTCATCTGATTGACTAGCATTAGTCTCTGATTCAATTGTGGCTCCGGACTGACTACAGTTGGATGAAGTAGTTGCAATCTCTTGTATTCTAGCCATCATTGCACGATTGATGCTTGCATTTTCCAGAGATATGTTAGACTTTTCAAAGTTTTCAGAGATGTAATACAATCCGTCTGGAAGTTTCGGAGCGGAGCTAATGACTTTAAATTCGTTCTCAATGTCAATTAAGAGGGCGAAGTCTGGTAGAAAGAGAACTGCGATACCTTTAGACGTTAATGCCGGAATTGAGAGCAGGCTCATAGCCAGTTCAGAGGAGACGAGTGTGTTACTTAAAGACACAGAAGTTGTGACCCATTATAATTCCAATTAACACTTCGAGTACCTTGCTCGGTGGCAATTATGGTAGAGTCATCGCCAAGGGAGATTGGAATATTACATGACTCAGATTGAGTCAGGTTTGAAGAATCGAGTGTGAGGTGCGTTGTGGTTCCTGAGTCCAACATAAGAAGTTCAGAGGTGGGGACTTGAGCCATCATTGCCCTTGCAACTGCTGCTCGATTGCGTGTTGGTTTCGCATTCGACGAATAGTTATCCTTCTGTTTGTCCTTTTTCTCTGCAGAATTACTGTAGTTATTCTATTTTTCAGAGAAGTTGTTACTGCTTTCCTTGAGATTCAGTTTTTTTAGGGTTTCGGGGATTCAGGAAGCAGTTTCTAGTAGTGTGGCCAAGCCGTTTGCAAATACCACACTTTGGTCTGGCAGAATTTGCTCTTTCAGATCGAGTGCTAGCCAGAGCTCTAGTTTCATCTAGAAGACGGGATGACACAGTGTCCCAAGTTACATTCTCAGATGGAAGTGTTTTGATGGCGGCGCAAACTGGATTAAGATATGAGGCAGAAATTGATGAGACCAAAAGAGCAACAGAGAGTTCTTCTGGGAGTTTAGTGTCCCTGCTTGCCAGTTGTTCTACGATACCGGCCATCTTGTCAATGTGCTTGCCCATGTTTTGTTCAATACTAGAGTAACGAAGGGTGACAAGTTCACACATTTTGGCAATACGGGATGCGGTCGACTTTGACGCATATCGGTCGTCAAGACGTTTCAACATCTTATTGGGCTGTCCAATTTCTGACTGGACAACGCGTAGTGCTTCATTGGAGACTGCGGCGACGATCATTCCACTAGCCTTTTTCTGGTTAGTTTCGAACTCTTTGCGCTTATCGTCGTCACTGGAATAAGGATTATGGCTTTGTTGCAAAACATTTCCGATGCCCTTGGCGTCACATGCGGCTTCGATTCGTATGCGCCAGAGCTTATAATCGTCCTTTTCGTCAAAAGGCTTGATTCGGATTTTTTCCGTTTCCATGGTTACAATGGAAGGAAAAGAAAGAAAATTGAAATAGCGATGTACACAGTAGTGTTACGAGTAGGCCCAATAACCTATCAGAGAAAGAAGAGTGGGATGCGACAAAAGAGTTGTCTCGGAGGAGAGAGCCGGCAGGACTCTCTCCAAGCAACGTCAACATGGACGTGGCTGGCCGGCCGGGTGGGCTGGCGGGATGCGCGACTGCGAACTAGCGGCCGTGGCGGGGGGGGGGGGGGGGGGGGGGGGGGGGGGGCGGCTGCGGGGAGCTGCGTCGCGTTTGCGGACTTACGGCCCTGCGTAGGGCTGCGTCGCGCTCGGCCTAAGACCGTCGTAAAGCTCTCGTTTACTGAGTAGATAGATTGAATACGATAGAATAGTTACCACTAGACTAAACAGGACTTCTACCGATTCATATCTAAATACTACTGCGCCGGCGGCGGCGGCGGCTAGCGCGACCGTCGACAACGGCGCATCCAGCGCTTTAGCCGCCGTCGTTGAACACGGCGCAGGATGTCTGGAGTCCCCTCCATCCTTGACCCTCGACACTTTCAAACGGGGATTTAAGTGCATACCGTTCAACAGTAGTACCATAAGTTGAAGGCTTCGAGGAGAGGTGTGTCTGCCATTCATTTCTGTCTTCATCAATATCCGTCGTGCAGTGCTCAACTGCCTCCGGGTTCTCTTCCTGCACTTCCTGTCCTTCTGTACCATTTACTTTTGTTTCCTCGAAGTCCGTTCCAAATATTTCTTCTTCTGCAGATACAGTTTCTTTTACTAATCCTTCCTGCTCTCGAGTCCTAAACCAGGTGAAGCCTGGAAAAGATGCTTCATCAATGACTACATCAGTGGCAACTACCACAGACTCGGTGTCCTTGAGCCAGGCCTTGTATTGATTGTTATCGTAACAGCCAACGACAATTCCTTCTCTGCTTTTCGGGTCAATCTTCTTCCGATTCTGTTTCGTAACATGGACCCATGCATGGCTTTCGAAAACACGCAGATGATCAATTCTAGGCTTGCTACCGGTAAACAGTTCGAAACTAGTCACAATTTTCAACGTAGGACAGAAAAATCTGTTTCGAATATCAGCAGCATGAGATACTGCTTCAGCCCAGAACTGCTTGGGAAGTCCTGCATCGAGCAGCAGAGATCTAGCGCATTCCACAATAGTCTTGTAAGCTTTTTCAGCTACACCGTTCGCATTCGGTGAGTACGAGGAAGATGGCCTCCATTCGATTCCTTTCTGGCGGAAATGATCCTTCAAGGCCACGTGCTCTCCCCCGCGATCACTCCTGAGTTGCTGAATTCTGCGGTTCGTTCGACGTTCTGCCCAAGCTTCAAAGTCAATAAATTCAGAGGCGATTTGGCTCTTACGTTTGATTGGCTTAATTAGAACGTATCCAGAATAGTCATCCTTAATGGAGACAAAGAATCTGGATTCATCAAGCGACTTTACCGACATCGGTCCGCAGACATCACTGTGATTGACTTCACAGACAGAAGCGGCGCGAGCTGGATTTCGATGATGTCTGCACCAAGATAGTTTAGCTTTCGCGCAAGTCGCACAGACCTCTTTCGTAAAGGTATTGGACCGTAAAGGTTGCACAGCATTTGATTGCAACAGATTCAGTACGATGTACCGACTCGCATGGTCGAGTCTGGCATGCCACAGATTATCTGTAATCCTTGACCTTGCGATACAAGCCGTTTCCCTAGAGTCCACCAGATTCAGATGCCCGTTGATGATATATATTCCACTTTCCAGTCGGGCTCGAAGGAGAACGTTTCCATTGCTGCTTTCAGTACACTCAGTACTCTTGAAGACAAGTGTCATGCCTTCATTACACAACACAGAACATGATACTAGAACGTCTTAAATGTCTGGTACGAGCAGTGCACTACGAAGAAAAACATCGTACTTCACGATATTTGCCCCATTCTGCACTCGTGTGCGTACCACTGGATCGCCCTCCATGTCCTCAATCAAAGTCCTGGAGTCACCTAGTGTCACTGACTTCCTACTGATTCGGCGGAGGTTTCTCAGAGCTGATGCGTCACGCACCATATGTTTCGAAGCTCCGGAGTCCAGTACAATCTTATGCTTTGATACTGTTGCCTTGAGCAGAGTCGCACTTCCAGCCGATTCATTTCTTCGACTGCGAATATCCTCATTTTCTTCATCTCGGCGTTGAGCATTCCTCTTCGGGCAGTTGCGTGCTATGTGTCCTCTCTTCCGACACGCGTAGCATGAGCGAGTATCTCTCTTTTGCCTACGAGCGCACGCTCTCGTTCTGTGATACAATTGCAAGGCAGTTCCATCACTAGCAAAACCATTCTCAACCATGGCTGGACCAAGTCGCTCTTCCTATTCTTGCAATAGACGCGCCGTCACCACCTCCCAAGAGACATTCGAGTCACATGTCTGCAAGATTGCAACAGTACTGCCATATACTGAGCAGTTCTTGGCGCCAAACGAAGCCAAAAATATGGCGACTTGCATCTCTTCCACGACTGCTGTACCCATTCCTGCCAGGCGGTTAAAGATCTCCTCAAAGGCATCTACGTAATCTTGCATCGACTGTCCTGTATACCGCATCCTGGTCAGCTTTGATTGCAGTTGAACTCGGGAGACAACATTGGACACAGCGTAACGATCCTTCAACTTCTTCCACATCAAATGCGGGTTGCTTTGTTCAGAGAGGCAAAGACGTAACGGCTTGTCTCCAAGTGCGCGCATGAGCAGCGCACGGGCTTTAGCGACAACAATGATTTCTTTCTCTGTCAGGTCGTCCATCCCTCCAGCGACATCTACGGTTACGAAACGTAGGACACTTTCCGCCTGCACTAGAGCCTTTGTTCGCGCGCACGAAAGAAGAAAATCTTCCCCGGCGCGGCCGAAGAACTTGGGTATCTTTTTAGAGTAGTCCATTTCACAGTATGGAGCTGATGTAGAACGATTTCCTTTCACACAGAAAAGCCAGGAAACACAAGCAAGAAACGCAAGAGTCAAGGAGAAAAGGTTGCAGGTTTCCAAGAGGTGCTGAGCCCATAACCAATTCGGAATAAGCTTGTATTAGGGTTGGGGCTGACTTAATTCTCTTGCCATCCCCTCTCAGCAGTTTACTTTTGTAGCAGAAGAACAGAGAATTTCACACAGCGGAAGTAATCGAGGTACTGTAGATCACGATAGATCTACAGCTTATGCCTACGTGGTTGCATCTACTGATCAGTTTTTGTCGAGCGTGTTGATGAAGAATGTTTGAGATATGAACCTCGATGTCGGGTTGTTTGGGACCCTGGTGGTCAGAAGAGTGATATTTGTGTTTTGTGGCAGTGGAGCCTCAACTGCATTGATAGAGATACTGTATATATCTCTCGAGATATATATATCGGGGATATACTGTATTTGATTTATTAGAGGCGCATATGCGTCTTTTCAGAGCTCCTGTAACTAACCGGGCTCAGCGGGGAGATACGCGGTTTAGCAGATTTACGCTATCTCAAAGCAGTACATAAGTAGAAAGCTAGTGTTCGTTGAACGACTTCACTGTCTTTATTCATCACTTGTCAATAAACTATCTTCTACAACTGTACTATTGTTTGTATCGGTCTCTGACGACCAGCGCGACGCAGCCCCAGCGGGGGCCGTTAGTCCGTCTGCACATGCAGCCCTGCCCAGGGTCGCCACTGTGCTCCCCATCGTCGTCCAGTCCAACAGCGCCAAAAGGCGCCGAGACAATGGGCCCCGTTGGTCCGGAACTCTAGCTCCTGAAGGACGTAGAGGACCGTGAGTCGACAGACTTTGACAGTTTTCTAAATTAAAGCACGTAAAACGCAAATGCGCACATCTGTATCCAGCTGTCTTCTTGTAGGTAATTCCACATGTTTGACGGCGTTGTAATTCACTATCCTCCCTTCAAGCAACATGGTAGTTTGCCATTATGTTGCGCGCAATTCACTCATTTCAATTGTTCTTTTGTGGTTTCCCTTCTGAACTCCACGTATCTTCGCGAAATCTCTTATGAGAGGCACTGACACGAGAGCGAGCAATTTCATTCTGCGAAATTTCGACTGCAAGAGAGACTGCTTCGCGTCTGAACAGTTTGGTGTCCCCCTTTTCACTTTTGTTCCGAAGCGAACGTTTCATTTTCGTTCTCTGTCGGAGTAGTGATGATTTCTACTCACCATCTTTGTAGCAATGGATGTGCCAATGTGCGCAAATGCGTACTGTATGACATCGCAAACATACACGCAATGCTATATCGCAAGATCTATCAACTGTCTCTCGTAATCTATGCTGTAGAACGTCTGGCTCTCAACGCCACACAGATTGATAGTTTAGATGATCAGTTTAGTAATCTCGTCAATGCAAAGAACAATTTGCTTGGCGAGGGGCAATCATAAGAGCCTCCCAATCTCAGTATGCAACCCACATCAGTAAGGGGCAACCGGTGGGGTGTGCTCTCTCTTGCTCTCGTTTGGAGCGACGCCGTATTCGCGACCGCGTTGTGCAAGCAGGTCTAACACGAATCAACAAAGCGCTTTGTTTTTGGAAGACCAGAAGTGTTTGGACTTGTTTGTACAGTGCCAAACATGGCCGCGTCCAACTATGGTGTCGTTTCAGTGATCCAGCCTCCATCACTGAAAACCGTGGATTAACCGTCTCTTATAAAGTTCTAAACTGCGTACGCCGCCTATCGTCAGAAAGTCACTGATGTGACCAAATATCGTGATGAGAACGCGGAGCTTTCAGTCGCATCCGTAAAGGACTGCATGGATTCCGCCACTTTACGTGCTCTGTGTCTAATAGGAAAGATTGTAGGTGCTTCTACAGTGAAGGAAGCTAGGGCAGAAATGGTAAAGATATGGTTCAGAAAAGCCTCTTTGTCTACACATAAAGATCTGTCCCAACAAATAGACTCTACGTTACGAAGCGTCACGTACAAACCCAACAAGGAGGACCCTTGCTAGAGGCGTTTACAACTTTATCATTGATTTTATAACTGCACTTGACCAAAACAATGCGTCAGAAGTTTTGAAAGACAGCGACATAGCGATAAAGTTTCTCGATCGTTTTGTTCACAAATTTCAGCCGGAAGTCTTGCAGGAACGCATCAAAATGCTTCGAAGAGGTTGGAAGAAGGATCAGCTGGCGGACATCAAACGTTTCAAAGATGAGATTGAAAACATCGCCCTAGATGTCTCACTTACCGAAACTGCTATGGCAGGCGTAAAGCCAAGGTCTCGACAACCACGCAATCGTTCATGTCAACAAGACAATTCTCCTAGACCTGACAAAGCAAGTAAACCAGCTGGCTGTAGCCATGGTAAAGAGGCCCGACGTTCTGGGAAACGCAAGGACCCCGAATGCACAGATCCTTGTTTGAACCCTGATTGTACAGGAATCTATCGTCTGAAGGACTGTCCGATTTTGTCTGTGGAGCGCAAGATGGAGCTTTTCGAAAAGCATTACGCTACAAAAGACGCTAAGAGAGCAAAAGCAGTAAGGGTGAGTGAGGAGCTCCTTGACTCAACGAAGGATGCTGAAAGCGCCTGGTTTCGAATAGTATTGGAAGGCGCTCTTTTCGATACAGTCCTCGGAGACACCGGCGCGGATTTCAGCCCCATTGATTCCAATATGCTCGATGGGGTGACCTCTGCAATCCCAGGAATCTGCGTGAAGGTTCTTGACAAACCTATATCGCTCGAAGGCGCATTCAAATCTACAGGGAAAGCCTCAGCTTCACGCTCAGTTATACTGGCGATCACTATATTCCCACCTGGCTCCAAAATTCCTGTCCGAGTGCGCGGTGTCGAGTTCTTTGTCGTCGATGAGGTCATGGACGAGGTACTGTTGGGACGCCCATTCCTGAACTCTATTGGGTTCAACCTTGGCAGCCATCTGCCGCAGGTTAGAAGCGACATACATGAAAAGCACATCAATGATATCAATCCTTCCCAGCCCAGGCAAAACTCGTTAAGGGAAAACTAAAAGGTTTTTCAGTACACTTGCAGACAAGATGACTGGTATAGTAAGGTAATATGACCAGCGTCATAGAAAAGTAGGTAAGTTTTTGTTTCACTTACATTTCCATGAGGGCGATTCTTTGAAAAAATTAAATTCCTCGAAAGTGCCCTTACATTTTATTGAAAGGCATCAATTTCATTTACCGCCGCATGATGATTCAATGACAATGGGTGTTGCTAGGGTAAGCGCATCCAGCCACTACATCAACTTCTCGAGGACTTCTATGCAAAAGCATGAAAGAGAACCAAGCGATCACTTCCCAATCTCTCACCCTCCTGCTCATGGGGCAGCATACACGATGCCACGTTCAGCAACATCAAAGAACAAATCGCTGCCTCTGTGGAACTTGCTCATCAGAAGACAGGTCATTAGATGTGTCTATACACTAACGCGGTTGACAAACAATGGTCAGCTATGCGCACTCAGATTCTAATGGGTGATATATCAAAAGTCGTCGAAGGCCAGGCACATGAACCGCTTTGCTTTCTGTCAGAGGCATTCACTGGGTCAGCCGCAAACTGGTCCGTTCTTGAAAAAGAGGGTTTCGCTGTGGTAGAAGCGATGTGTTTACTCGATTATCTCGTATACGGACATGAGGTAACCATCTTACCTGACCATTCAAACCTTGTGTACTTGTATGATCCGTACGGCAGAACCCCGAGGATCTCGGAACAGACCGCCAGCAAGCTTTTAAAGTCGGCTTTGAAGCTCAGTGCCTTTCATTATGTAGTAGAGCATCTCCCGGGAGAGCAGAACGTGTGGGCAGACATGCTCACACGATTGGCTGTCAACCCCGTCACACTTTGTTCACGCCTCCAAGGTTTTTCGACTCAAAGCCCTCATGATGGCATCAATTGACGCTGAAACGGACTCTAAGTTGGACTGGCTGAGCATCGAGGACATAAAGAATGCCCAGTCAGATACCAGTGAGGAGTATCCTACATTTTTCAGACTTACTGCGGACGGTGTTAGGAACGACAAAGACGTTCTGTGGCTACCATCGGACAGTACTTTGATGAAACTTCGAGTAGTTATTGCCGCTCACACTGGAAATGATGGACATCATAGCTTTAATGTAACCTTGGCGACAACGAGAGCTTACTTCTATTGGAACAAAATGGACGAAGACATTCGATCATTTGGTGGAACCTGTCTGCACTGTCTTCGCACCGAGTGGGAGAAATTCGTCCCTCGGCCTCTCGGTCACGCTCTGCATGCTGACCAGCCCAACGAACTAATTAATTTCGGCTTTTGCTACCTCTCCCCATCAGGAGATGGTCTTTTGTACGTTCTTGTAGTGAAGGATGATCACAGTGGATACGTATGGTTGGTTACAACCAAGGAAACTGCCGCTGAAGTGGTCTGTGAAACCCTCATCAAATGATTTCCCGCCTTCGGTGTGGTATACCAGTGGGTATCTGATCGAGGATCTCACTTTTAAAACGAAGTGGTTCGCCTCCTGAAAGAAAGTACCAAGTCCGCTCATCATTTCAGATTGACTTACTGTCCATGGTCGAATGGGACAGTCGAAGTAGTCAATCGAGAGCTTTTGCGAGCTGTTCGTGCACTGCTATCTGAGTACCAACTGCCTCAGAACTGCTGGCCTAATGTTATGCCTGTAGGTCAATCCGCATTGAACAAATCTATCCTTCACCGGTTGGGCAAGCCCTGTTCGCTCACCGTATTTACCGGTCATCAGAAGGATATTCTACTCCCCGCGGTAACTAGAAAGGTTGGAAACAAGATCGAAGTGTTTGACCTTGAAGAAATTCGCCGTAGGCAGGTAAAGAGTATCATTGCAACGCAGAAAGCGCTCCAAGGCATGCAAAATGATGTCGCCGTGCGTTCCACACGCAAGCGTCAACAGGCAGTAGAGGCGCACAATCGGAAACAAACGTACGGGCTATCAATTTTGGAACAGGGGATTTCATGTTACGTGGTGTATTGCAGCGCGAAGCCTCTCGAAAGCATGAACTTAAATGGATCGGACCCTTTCGTGTTATCGAATGCCGTTCTGACTACATATTCTTGGTTGAGTCTCTTTTGGACGAATCTAGAGAGGAGGTTCATAGTCGCAGGTTGAAGTGTTTTCGACACAAGGACTTCGGCGTTACAGAAGAATTGCTTAGCTCGATACAGCCTCGAAATAATATTACAACATTCGACACTAACAGAATTTTCATTTTGAACAGCTTGTTCAAATTAATTGAAATAAGAATGTTGTTATTTCTCGAGTTCTAGCCATGAAGTATGCGCCATAAAATATATCTGTGGGTTCCATTTAGTTCCCAAAGTTGTTAACAATACTGAAACGTAAGTCCAATGCGATTTCGTTCTCCGAAGGTCTGTTTGCTTCAACCAGTAGAAAACGTGCCGCGATAAAAAAAAACTTCCAAACCACCCACAAAGCCTCACTTTTCTGAAAATTTCAAATTACCAGTTCTTAGCAATCAGAAAAATACTTTGAGTAAAAAACTGTAAATATTCGAGATGATCTCTTCCATATCTATTGGCTTCACCCAAGCAATTCATTTTGGATCTATCAAAAGAAAAATATGACTTCGTTCTTTGTTTGAAATTGGTGTGTTCCTGTAAAGATTTCCAAATATGTTTGAGGTTCAAAACGCTTTTCTGTTCCTTCCACTTGTCTATATTAAAACCTTTCGTACACTGCATACATTTCTGCCAATCCTTCCCATATGTCCAAATAAACGATTTTTCTAAATAAAATGGTAGAAATTCATGAAAAAATTTCTGAGGTTCTCCGACAAAGTTAATATTAAATATCCAAAATTGTTTCCATCAAAATTTGTCTCTATTTTCGCCAGTCCAATAATTTCCTTGTACTTTTCGTTCTCCGGTTCTTGTAATAAGTCCTTAACACAAAATTTTATTTCAATTCACTCACGATTTTGAAATAATTCCAGAAAACCACGACAGTTTTCTCTGTTCACCAGCGTGTCAAAATTATTCCTTGTGAGACATTTAATTAGCGCTTCTCTGTATCCAATTTCACGTTCTTCTTCCAAAAGGGCTGCAGAAAATTCAAGAAAGTTAAACCACTGTTCGGCAAGCGCTAAAGACATATGCATGATCATGTGTTCGGAAAACGTAGCCGTAAACTCTATAAATGGCATCCTCTGAATTTACATTCCTTCAAAGTATCCAACATAGTAATAGAATACTTGCCAACCTCCAAAACATAATTCTTTAGCTCATTTGCATTTGCATCAAAATCAAATAATATTGACTTAGTTCTTAATATATTGTTGTTGATTCTTGTTGGAGCTGTCGACGTTCAAGCTTGTCAAGCTCCTTTTTATACTACTTTAAAACTAACTCTCCTAAATATTATCTGCGATGCTAATGTAGTGTCCTTCAGTCTATTATTACACTTAATAGTGTTCAGAAATAGTCATAGAAGTCCAAATGATTATGCATCACAGTATTACGTGTCCAACCTCCTTACAGCCTCGAAATAATATTACAACATTCGACAATAAGAAAAATAACAAACGATATAACTGCTCCTGCGGGGTCTTCGACGCACCTCTTGAAATTAACAGACGCTACAGCAGACTCGATTCTCTCCCCCACATCTCGTGGAGCGGCCGACAACGCTCTGTCAATCCAAGCCGTGACCATTTCTGGCGGGGCTTATTCCACAGTATTCGCTCCTTCGATTTCTCCCAAGATGCACAGGGCATGAAGAGTCTTGCTTTCGATGCAATCTCGGATAGTGGCATTAGAAATTTGCTCATTCGGACCTCTGCTTCGATTGAAATCGTTGCATTTCTCTTTGTAAGCGCAGTATTCAGTTTCAAATCGAGTCAATGCCGGCTGAGTTACTTCCGTTAATTCTTGAGCTTTGATGAGAGCGATAACTCCATAATCAGATGCTATACCACTAGTGCAGTACAACCACGCAACAGTATTCTTACTTTTCGATCAAAGCGCTTTGTTGTCGAATTCTGCGCAAAGCGGTACTGCAAGTCTGTTAGATAGTTTGTAGAAGCAAAGGATCAAAAAAGGGCACACCCCCGGTTCTGCTCTCTTCTCTGGGGTTTGCCTCCGTCTTTCGACGGAGTCTTTGTTTTATCAATGCCCAAAAACATCGTTCACAAGAGCAATCTGTTCTTGTAGATCATATGACATACGTGTCTTTGTTGTATCACAAGCGCAAATTCAACAAAATATAGCACAGATATTACACAGTATATTTCATTGCTGTGTAAACCAATAAGACCGACTGTGGACACAGAGTCAACCTTTTCCATCAGAAGGTTACGGACCAGCCTCATAATATATTCCTCTTTTGTGTCATTAACACTGAGATGCCTTAGTTTGGTCTTAAGCCTTTTAACCTCTTCGATGTGCTGTTTTGCAGATTCTCCTTCAATAAGCGTTGTTGTTGTAAATTTCTCTTGAACATCCATTTTATGTGCGATGCCCTTATTTTCATACACTTCTCCAAGAGCAGGCCAGGCTTCAGTACCGGTTTTGCACTCCTCGACATAGAAAATTTGATTATCATCGTCTGATAAACAAATATCTATTAATGCTTTTTCGTTTGCAGTAGCATTACTTTCTTCTTCGACTACAGCTTTCCACCACCCTTTTTTCTTCAGATAGTTGGTTATACGAAATTTCCACGAGAAGTAATTGTCTCCATTAAGCTTCTCGATTTGAAATTTGTTTCTTTATTCAATGTCCATATTTGATGTACTCGCTTCGATACTGCACGCAAATGCACAGTTGTTCACTTAATTTCCGGGTTTTTCAAATTCCCGTACAGTACAATTTCGAATAAATATGTACTCTTTTGAACTTCTACTGTGTGGTTCGAGATTCTCTTCAAAATGGCCGACTTCTAAGCGCGTTGTACTATCTGGTTCTTTCAGACGTGGGCTGGGCCCATAACTAATGTTGTATAATATAGTACTTGACTTAGGATAGACTTCAATAAACGCAGTGTTGATTTATCGAGATGACTTGGCTTGACTTCTTTCTTCTATTAAACCTAGTCCGTCTAGCCTTTTTAAATAGTTTTCTAATTGTTCTAAGTGTTTCTAGACTCATATACATATTTCTAAGATGAGCCATAAAGATATTCTACACAAAAAATTGTTATAAAACTTTCTGGACTCTTCCAGAACAATGAAGTGTCTAGTTGCTTCTAAAGCTTCCAAGAAGCATTTTCAACATCTACCAGAGCCCTTTGTTTGGAAGCGCAAAGAGATGAAGGTGTGGGCCTTGGTGTGCATCCAAAACAGAACCCTTGTGTAATTACCATAGTAATATGCTGAACCAAAAAGTTCCACCTCTCCAAACGCGTTATATAGCAATTTCTCGCAATATAACGCTGTTTAATAAGGCGTACTTTTGCCGGAAAGATTTAAATACGACATGAAAACCGAGTATTCTGGCTGCTTGTGGTCTTGTGGATGTAAGTATGCTATGTTTCACTTAAACCTCGCCTATAAAACAATAAGAGATACATATCATTTTTGATGAAGCGTAATGAGCGACATTTTGAGACTCACTTGTAATAACAAAAATGTACAGGTTCATCTCGATGGCAGATACAGATTTACTGTAAGACCTGAGCAAAGCGGCACTGACAAGATTGAAGAAGACTATGACGTTGTGGTGCAATCCCACGAGTGGGCAAACAAGAGCCGCGTCGTGGGAAGCGCACCTACAGGGTGTTCTAGCCGCGCTCCCTATAGGGGTAGGGTCGGTGGTAGAACCCTCCGGTAGGGCTGACACAGGCCGGGTGTAAATCCGGGCAGCCGGGTCCTGGGCGTGCAGCCGGAGGTTGAGGTGGGTACAATTGGCGTAGAATCCGGGTAGTTCCTGCGAGCCACAGCGAGTGGAGATATCCAAACCAATGGTGTTGTGCAAAACGGGCAACCAACAAGCCGTGTAACGGTGTACTGACTCGCGAGATCGAGAAATATTCCCGGAAAACGTGGGTCAAACCTGTATAACAGGGCAGAGCGATAGGAGCCGTACGACGGAAATAATAACAATAAAAGAACAGAAAAGATGCCGTGACGACGGTCTAGAACTCCTCAGTGGTAGAGGTCGGATGACTAGCCCGGAATTGTGGCGGCTTGTCCGATTAGGGACGAAGACCGTTTACAAGCGGCAAGAAAGTCAGAGCCAGAAGCCTCCTTGAGGTTTAATTCCCGTACAGTGGCGGCAAGT
Source organism: Gracilaria domingensis (assembly GCA_022539475.1). NCBI lineage: Eukaryota > Rhodophyta > Florideophyceae > Gracilariales > Gracilariaceae > Gracilaria > Gracilaria domingensis. Next base: position 267,731 of record VCMS01000187.1, on the reverse strand, counting down.
GCCGCCACTTATATATGGCACTTGAAAATATCAATTGAAATATCTAACTATCCGGCGATGCCGGCCAATACACTACAGGTGTGCACCCGTGGCAGGCTTGCCACGGCGCACCCGCTATCGAGCCAACTTGGCACACGTGTGCAGAAATACTACCCTTCCTAGGCATACCCCAAAATAAAGCCACTACCACAATAGTTTCTCATAACCTGAGGTGTCGAAGCCGGTAACGGATCAACAAACTATGAAAAACACCTCGGTGCATCCCCACAAAGGGCGTTTTGCTCTACATCTCTCTCTTCTCAGGCTAAGACAGCGACTTCGTCGCCTCGATACGCCTCGCGATGGAGGTATATGAGGAAGTCTCTCAAGACGGGTCTGCCGAGAACTGTTCGGAGCCACCAACACCTCCGGTGTCAGTAGCGAACCTCGCCAATACGAGCCCTCCCGCGATGTTCAACGCACCGAACGGCCCTCCGTCCTCGGCGGCACGTATCCATGTGTCCAACCCGCCGTTCCGGTCTGTACCTCTTCCGCAGTCGGCGGCTACCTCTCAACCGGTTTCTTCCCGACAGGATTACGCTCCAGCTCAAGCTGGCTCCGCGCCCGTATGGGACTGGTTCAATGCCGAAGTGCCCGCATCTCTGGGTGGCTAGCCCACAGCAGGCGCCTTACATATCCGGGACCCTCACCGGCATAGCTTCCTGTTTGCTCAGGCTCCGTGGTTCGACGCCGATGCCGTCTCGGATACTGATCTCGTTGACTCATTCGCCGTTGACGGTCTACTCCCTGGTGGGCTTCCGGTAGATGTTACCCGTTCGTGTGATTGGAGAACCCGCGTCGCGGTCAACCCGAGTTGCTTGTTCGTAGGTCGAAATGAATCGATACAATTTGCTCGCAACGAGATGGCCCGCATCGGGTATGCCCGACACTTCCGGGCTCCTAACGAGTATCCGGTTCCGGCGCAGTACCAGTATGATGTGGCAAGATACCGAACGTTCGGCGAGGTGGGCTATGGCGACCATCTATCCAACTCATTGGACGAGATTGACCGATATTCGGACACTTTTCAACCTCATCAGGAGTTGATACTGTGGGCACGGCCCATTCTTCGCACCGAGTTCCGGTATCTCCGTCGTCAAGGACGGTCTCAGTTCCACGAAGGCCTCCGTTTTGAGAAGAAGTGGCGTTCTCGGTTCGGGATATTGGCGCCGTACCAATGTACGGAAGTTGAAAGAATCGCTGGACACTCCCGTCGTGGGCACTACTTGCCGCTGCCATCGTTCTGGCATGCGGTGGAAGTCCGACGGGGGTGCCATGTCGAGCTCCTGCCCTGTCTTACGTACAAAGGGTCATACTTCTTTAACGATCCGCCTCGCGGCTTGTGGAGCCTCCTAGCCACTGAATGGGCCGTCCGTGTAGCGGCCTTCCTCCTCATGGAGGCATACGATGCGTTCCGTCTCTGGCATATTCCGGACCTCATCCGGCAGTGTATCCGAGACTTGGACCCTTCCGAAGTACTCAGCTCAGTTCGCAATGCGCGAGAAGCCACTGCATTGGTGGATGTCATTGATCAGATCGACTGGGATGAGGTGCGAGCGAGTCAGGTATCCGGCGGAGTCCGACGGCAAAACGATCGCTCTCCCGGGCGTAACGTTAACTCCGAGGACTTCGTCTACTTCGACCCATGGGATTGGAAGGTGATTAGACCGGCCGAAGCGGATGAGCGTCGCCAAGAGGACCGATACATCCCCGAAGGGCACCCACAAGGGTTCGTCTACGTCGATGACGACGGCCAGAACCCTGCCGAGGGAGGAAGCCCCATGGATGATGAGGGAAGCCCAGAGAGCGTGGAGAACGAACCAGAGCCCGAATTGATAGGAGACGACGACGAGGTAGTTGTCGTCGAGGCACCGGCGCCAGCGGCTCCTGTTTCAACTTCTCCCTGGGCTCAGGTCGAGGCTTTCGCCGGAGACGGCAACACTACGCTCACATCGCGAGCGTCGGTCATCCGCGTCTTCCTTCGAGGCGTGGGCGTGGCCGTTCCTGATACGGTAACCGACGAGTCGGATCTGCAAGCCATCGCGGAGCAGCACGTCTCCGGTGCCCCCGGCGGTGGTATCCTCCCAGGTGCTGGGCCATCGGGTGCTTAGCTTCCACTTTACGGGGCTCCCGGTGGGGCTTTGTAGTGATTAGTAGACCCAGATGAGGGGCAGAGCTCCATAGTTAGAGGTAAACTTCAGCCTGATTAGGATTGGCTCATGAATTTTGCTTCTTGATCTCGCCCCTTCTCAGCGGGCAATACCTCAGTAGAGGCTGTTGCGAATGACCCACGGGGGAGGGCTAACTTTCCGCTGAAGCTGCTTTAGTGATAAACTTCTTAGTCTTCCTTCCAGTGTCCGGGCTTCTTCTCCTTCTTCGAAGGCTTCTTTCTTCTTCTTCTCCACTGTAAGTGGCTCCAGCGTCCCGCGGCTTGTTCGTTCAGCAAGAGCTGTCCGCATAGAGCGGCATGTCGCTGCTTTTCAGTAGCGTCCGCCTAGGGCGGCTTGTTAGTAACAACATCGTTGCATCCGCGTGAAGTGGTATATTCCGTCCTGAGACGGCATATCGCACCAGTTGTGGGTCACCAACCCACTTGGGCTTTGTCCAGCGTAGCCGGTATCGGTGTCCGTGTGCGACGGTGGTACTGCAAGACCTTAGAGCGAGGCAAATGCTCGATAGGCTCATGTGTATCCTCAGAAGAGGCGTAGATGTACCAACGGACTCGATACAGTAGCTCCCCGTCAGGGGCGTAGCCCTGACTTATCAGACGGTCGATGACATACTCCTCGTCAAGGACCTCATGCTGGGTGTGCAGCTTGGTCCCTGAGTCCTCTTTTGGGGCGTTGTCGTTACTTCTGCCGTCGTGGGCTTCGTCAATTGCTTGCGGCTGCCGTTCTGACGGCAAGACATCCTGTACGCCAGGGGAGGGCCGTTTTGACCATGGTGGTTTCCTGAAATTCAGGCTTCCATACTTCTGGTTCTCTTTTCAATGTTGTTAGGATGTTACCGAGCTTTGATATTCTCGGATAGAGAGCTTCCCGTGTTCCGGCATGATCTCCCGAAGTGACGGTGAACGGTCCGCACTGCGGCCTGCCGGCGGTTGGTGCCGTGGCTCGTACCGAGGCGACGTCTTGCCACGCATTGCTGGCTGTGAGGCCTGCGCCGTTGCACGGCTGTGCGTTGCCGATTCAAATTCGGAATTTACTTTTTCGGCGGCCGCGAGCGGTACAGCGGGCACGTGCCCGGCTCGTGTTTTGTCACCCTCCACTAGAGGCGGATCGACCGCGAAGCCAGACACTTGGCGCGTTATGGGCGTGCGCGCAGCATTAGTCTGCTGCCCACTTACTGTGGCATGTCGGCTCGCTATAGCGGCGGTTCCTCCGTGTTGCCAACGGCTTCATCACTCGATGCTTCGATAAAATCTCGCGAAATCGGGTCTGCCATAACGGTACGGTTTCCTTCGACACACTGTTTACCCGGACTTCCGGCTTTTCTTGATGCATTAGTGCTCCCGCTGTCGGGCTCCGGCTCCGGCAAGCGTGTACCTCCCGCATGCGGCGCGGCTGTTGCGGTGTCTGTGGCACTTCTTTCCGGCGCACCGGTCTCACGCTGCGCAACCGGGTCGTGCTCCTGGGCATGCGTCTTTGATGGCGATACAGTACTTACTATCCGCGGGCTGAGCGGCGGCTTCTGAAGCAGCGTCACTGCGGTGTCCTTCCGGGTTTCCGGCTTCGTATGCCACCGAAGTGGTGTGCTACCCTTCAGACTGCCGCAATAACAACGCTTTGTTCGCTTCCTTCCGATTCTCCGGCAGTTCACGCGTCCGCGTGCTTTCCCCACGACTTGCGTGCGACACAGAGGCTTGCAAAGGCACTTCCATCGGCGACGGTGACAACGAAATCGAGCGAATCGAGCGACTTACCTCCTCCTTCCCCTCCTCAGTTGGAGCGTCGGGGGCGGTGGTGAGCATCCCTTGAGGGGCCAGTATCGGCGTGTGGACATGTGCGACAGTCGAGACTGACGGATTAGTTTCCGGCTTTGCCGGCAAATCAACAAGTCAGCGGTTCGCGTGCGGCAGAACAGACAGTTGAGCGCGCGTTTCCGTTTCGACGGCTGTTCCCGCCGTAGGTGCGGTAGAAGCCGACGATGGCGGTTGTGATTCCTGAGAAGCAGGCTTTAGCGCAGGCGTTACGCGATTCCGCGGGAAACGCTCGTGCTCTCCCTCGATATCGAGGACAACCGTCGTATCGGTAACAGAAATAACCATGTAGGGGCCGTCCGCGATAGGAGAGAACTTATGCCTCTTCTTCTTCTCCGGGTTATACTACTTCTTTCGTAGGAAGGCGTAGTTACCTTCCCTGATCTGAGGGGCATCCTTACGCATTCGTGCGTCAAAATTCCGCTTGTACGCGGCCTGTGCCTTATCTATGTTTAGCCTAACTGTAGTAATGATGTTCTTGAGCCAGGCCTTCCAGGCGTCCCTGTGTAGATGGGGCGAGGGGAATTTATCCACAGTTGGCTGTGGCTCAATAGCCATAGAAGGTGGAACGCGTGATAGCACAAGCTCGAACGGCGAGATCTGAGTAGTGCGATGAACCTGCGTATTGTAGGCATATATCACCGCATCGGTGTATTGATCCCATTCCGACGGATGCTCGGCAACGAACGTCCGCAATGCAATGAGAACTGTGGGGTTAAAACGTTCAACCTGCCCATTACTCTGGGGATGATATGTTGTCGTGAGCCAATTTTGGATCCGCAAGATGCGGCAGACGTCCTGAAAGAACTTAGCCGTATACTGCGGTCCATTGTCCGATAACAGATCAATCGGCGGTCCGTAGACAAAAATCCAGTGTGTAACGAAAGCTTGAGCGACCGCACTGGCGGTAACCTTCTTCAAAGGCACAGTCCGTACCAGCTTAGAAAAGCGGTCGGTGATCACCAGTAGAAACCAGTTTCTCTGACCGGTGCGAATAAACTCACCGAGCAAGTAAATAGCCACGAACTACAGTGGAGCCCTAGCAGGGAAGAGTACCAACTTCTTGGAGTACTTACGCAGTTTGACGCGGTTCTTCGCGCAATCAGAACACCCACGAACAGTGTCATACGCATCAAAAGCCATCGCTGGCCAGTAGAAGTCCTTCCTCAAGGTATAGTACAACTCCCTGCCACCAGGGTGGGCTGAGAGCTTCGCATAGTGCGACAGATGCAGTACTCGTGACTGAAGTGAGTGAGGAACCACAATCTGTGTCCTGCGCCCGACAGTTCGGATGAGGGATCCCTGGACGTTCTCGACGAAAGGCAGTCGTGCTCCGCCGTTCAGACGGCTACGAATCTCCGTACAGAAAGGGTCCGTGTGCTGCTCCCTGATGAGGTTTTCCGGCTTGATCGGTACGAAAGAACCCGGTTCTGGGCGCGGGTCTGACACGGCTAAAACAACATCGTAGATGTCCCATCCTTCCGAATCTTCATCGGCATCGCTCGAGCCGTCTTCCGCGAGGAAGCACGGTATTTCCAGGTCATCGACTGGCGCAGCTTCAGCCGCTGTTTCCAAGCCGGACAGTGCATCAGCCTGAGTGTTCAGGAGTCCTTTCTTGCAGCGGATTTCAAAGTCGAATTCCGACAGGCGAAGTCTCCACCGCATCAAGCGGCCAGATGGCTCTGCAATAGAGAGTACCCAGCGCAATGCCGAATGATCGGTATGAACGATAAAATGAGTTCCCATCAGATAGGGTCGCAGTGTCTGCAGTGCCCAGACAACTGCCAAGCACTCCTTCTCGGATACCGAGCAATTCCTCTCGTGAACGTTGAGGCTTCTTGACCAATACCCAATTGGCAATCGCTGGCCTTCCTTGGTGGTCTGGAATAATGCACAGTCAACTTGGTAGTCGCTCTCATCCGTCTCTATTGCATGCGGCAAGCCAGATCTAGGTAGGGATAAAATGGGTGGCGATGTCACCGCGTCCACGAGCGACGAGAAAGCCGCAGCTTTGCGATCGTCGAATTCTTCCAGGTTGACTGGCTGTCCTTTGCGGAGGAGCTCATTCAACGGCGCCGCAATGTCCGCAAAGTTCGGTATGCAGCGGCGCTAGACATTACACAAGCCGAGAAAAGATCGGAGTTCCGTCTGCGTCCGCGGATGCTTAGCCTCTTTGAGGGATTTCACGGGAACCTCGTCTATCGACAGCCGTCCAGGACGGATAACATGGCCGAGATATCTGACGGTTTCGGTGAAGAACTCACACTTCTTGAGTTTGAGCGTAATGCCTGCATCTCGTAGGACTCGCATCACATCCCGTACGTGGGTCAAGTGTTCGTCCATGTTGTTGGAGTAGACAATGATGTCGTCCAGGTAGACCAGGCAAGTCTTCCACTTGAAGCGGGTGAGCTAAATGTTTACAGCACGTTGAAATGTGGCTGGCGCGTTCGTTAACCCAAAGGGCATCCGATTGAATCGGTATAATCCTTCATGGCAAACGAAGGCTGTCTTGTCACGATCTTCAGCCCTTACGGGAACTTGCCAATAGCCCCAATTTGCGTCTAGGGTCGTAAAAACTTTCGCGTCGCCCAATGAATCGATGAATTCATCTATTCGTGGGATAGGATACACATCCTTGACTGTAGCCGCGTTAAGCTTGCGGTAATCGATGCAAAATCGCCAAGACCGATCAGCTTTGGGCGCGAGCACCACCGGCGATGCCCAGGGTGACTGAGCCGGCTCGATAACTCCAGCGCAGAGCATTTTCTCAACTTGAGCTTTCTCCTCCTGGCGAGCTGTAGTTCCTGCCCTGTAAGGGTGCTCTGAAATGGGCCGAATATTCGGTAGCAAATCAATCCGATGTTCGGTAGTGCCAATCTTACCCAGTGTGCCATCCCACATGGGCGTGAACTCTTCGAGCATGTGCTGCATTAGGACGTGTTCAAGATCCAGAGACTCCAGTTCCTGTACTGCCTTATCCTTCGTGTCAGCAGCACTAAGGTCGTTATCATTTCTTTCCGACGGGGTTCGGCATCGCTTCCTTCGCCAGGCTGCAGTTACCCGCATCCGGTGCAGTCGGCTTAGCATCTCCCGACGAAATGTTCGGTCCAGTCTTCGGTTCGGAATTGTTCCGTTCCGCCTCCCCCTCCTCAGTTTCGAGAGTACCAAGAACTTCGGCAATAGAGACCTGGGTAGGCACTATGGCCGCGGAGCGCGGAAGCAGTGATCCAATAACTTGGCTCCTAACCAACCGTTGAGGGAAACGGCTGAAGTTCGCGACCAGCATCTGAAAAGGCTTCTCGGGTTCGACGAAAACGATCCCATTAGCCAGGGCGAGCTGATGCTTCTCCTGCAACGCAGGCAACGGTTGCACCGTTTGTAAGCCACATTGTGGAGACGCCACAGTAATCCAGACCTGCGATTCAGGCGGGATGCAAATAGGCCGAGCTACTTGGAGCTTTGTGGACTTCCGTTCATCGGTTGTAGGCTCCTGCGCAGCAGGCAAAGGGATTTGCTTCTTCAAAGCCCGTCGAAGTGGACGCCCAACGATCGGTACAGTAGTCCCATCTTCCATTTCGATGGTTCGCTTCCGCGGTCGAATTGCATGGACGAAGCGGTCACAGAAGTCGCAGCCGAAGATAACCGGCGCAGCGAGTTGCTTGCAAACCAAGAAATCGAGCTTCGCCACGTAACGGCCAAGCTTGACGAGCAGGTCTATTACTCCCAAAGTCGAGAGTGGGCGATTGTTCGCATCCGCTATGTCAATATGCGGCGCCGCACGAACGCGAGACCGCAACTGCGGCGGAATTATCGATTCAACCAAGAAGTTTGGCCTAGCTCCTGTATCGAGCACGGACAACTACCGAACCATGTACTGGTCGGAAACACCTAGGTCGGCGTAAACTTTGGAGTTACGTTTCCCCATGACCAGGACTCTATCCGGGAACCGGCTGTTCTTAGACCGTATCTACGAGCGACACAAGACACGAAGGTGCTCAGAGTCCACGTCTGTAGTGGCCATTTTCCTCGAAAGGATGGTGGCCGGGAAGAGAAGCTTCTCAGCCTCAGGCGCTCTAAACTCCGTCGCTGGGGGCGCCTCTCCATTGCTGGAGGCTCCCGTGCTCAATCTTTCTGAGCTTCGCCGCCAATCTGCGCAGGTTGTGACTCCGCAGGGGCGGCTGCAGTTCCACCATTCGATGGCACCGTTTCCTGGTTTCCAGGCTGAGTCTTCGCCTTCGCACGAAGGTACGATTTGTCGGGAACACGTTCCCGCTCGGTGGGCGTCAACGACTCATACTGAGGCACTATCTTTGCCATATCTCGTATGGGCATTAAGCAATTCGGAGCGATGTGCCCTGGCCTGTAACAGGTATGACAAATAAGGTGACGAAGAAGATCCGCGTTGGTCGGCCGGCGCTCCTGTCGAGAAGGATACGGGTCCCTCCATCCAGGGCGATGGCTTCGATATCCGCCAGAGTGCGGCACGGGCAATGCCGGGACTTGACGTCCGGCGTACAGAGCGGGGTCTACGTCTACTGTAGACTGCTCCGTCGTCGACGGCAATTCCGAACTCGGCATTGAACCATCGTCCTGTAACAGGTGTAGGTTATCGTAACCCCCTTGAACAGAACCTCGCGAGTGAGGCAGTGAAGAGTCCCTGGCTTCTACATGAAGGAGTCGGCGCGTGCGCGTCTTGACACCAGCGCGTGCTCGAGCTGAATCTCTCTCAGCTTGGGCAAATTGAACGAGTTCCAGATAAGTAATCGGGCGTTTGTTCTCCCGATAACGGGCAACCAGTGTCCTGATCGAACTATCTAGGGCATCGACGAACATCTTGCACCGCTCAGCTGCGGAGAACACGTTGCCACATCTGTGGAAAGCCTTATTGAGGCGGGTCGAATAAACGGTTTCCGACTCTTCGGCTTCTTGCTTCGTGCCTCGCAGCGCAAGAATAGCACCTTGTATCGCATTGCCTGTCGCGTAAGAGCACAGGAGATATTGTACCGCTTCCGGCAAGCAAGTAACTCCTCCCTCGGAGGCTCGGGTCGACCCACGAACCGAATTGTACTGCTCTTCGGCTACGTCCGTCAAGAAGTAGGGCAGCGCAATGTAGGCCTGTGCCTCGCTCATCCGAAGTACATCGGCTTCCGCCACGAAGCGGCCAAGAAAATCCAAGACAAGAATTGGATCTTCCCCAGAGAACTTGTGGGGCTTCAGCGTGAGCTCTATTTGTCGGGGATGGTTTCGCACCTTGCCAGTCCCACGTGGGGTTTTCTGTGGCGTCGGGTCATCAAACCGATAATATCGGTACGATAGCAGCTTCCGATACAGTACGTTTGTCGGCTTCAATTCCTTCAATCCAAGGTGTCTCCGTCCTTTCGTACGGCCTCGTGCAAAACGAGAGGTGGCTTCAGTAGCGTGCGAAAGGGATGCACGATAGCGAGAGCGCTCTTCCGCGCTGTCCGAAGAGTCGGTAGACGATCCTTTCTGAGCGCCCTCCTCATCAGAAGAGGATGAAGAAGACGAGTCAGACTCAACCTTGACCTTCTTCTTCGCCGGACGATCCCGGGAACGGCGCGAGTGCTGAGAACCCTCAGAAACCGGGGCTCCCGGCGCAACAGCATCAGATACGATGATTTGATCGACCGTCTGCAGACGGGTAGCCAGGCGGTCCAGCCGTGCGGAAGCCTGCTCGTGCAGGGCAGCCGACACCTGTCGGTGTTCCATAATCTGGTTGACATCAGACCGTAAAACACGGACGTCGCTCGAAACATCCCGGACACCGGCTTCATCGAGCCGTTGCCGGAGTTCCGTAATATCCCGGATGAGGCTCACTTGAGAGTTCTGCAGGATGCGAACCTGAGCCTCTAATTTGCGGAGGGTATACTCGTCGGACCGCGACGACATCACGTCAACCGCTGCGGCGGCATCAGCCGCAGGTGCGGATTCAGTTGGCCCATGAGTGGGTGGGGTTCCGTTATCAGAACGGAGGCCCCGGGAAGCCGGTTTCGGGTTGCCATTGCCTGGGAAATCCAGTGCGTCCTTCGGCAACGGAGGCAAACTTGCCAGCAAGACGGACGAACCGGGCACAGAAGCCGCACGTGGCGCGCTACTCCTGCGACGGGACGACATCGTTCAGCGACACAGTCGGCCCATTGGCAACCAAAACAACTTCCGAAAACGGACAATGAGAGAACCGTGAGAACGGAGATTCCCAACTATCTGGGCTCCAAACAAACGAACCAACTCCAACAAATGTTGGCCAATAAAGCCGATTCTAGGTCTGGAGACCTGTTTGTGGTGCAATCCCACGAATGGGCAAACAAGAGCCGCGTCGCGGAAAGCGCACCTACAGGGTGTTCGAGCCCCGCTCCCTATAGAGGTAGGGTCGGTGGTAGAACCCTTCCGTAGGGCTGACACAGGCCGGGTGTAAATCCGGACAGCCCCGTCCTGGGCGTGCAGCCGGAGATTGAGGTGGGTACAATTGGCGTAGAATCCGGGTAGTTCCTGCGATCCACAGCGAGTGGAGATATCCAAACCAACGGTGTTGGGCAAAACGGGCAACCAACGAGCCGTGCAACGGTGCACTGACTCGCGAGATCGAGAAATATTCCCGAACAACGTGGGTCAAACCTGTATAACAGGGCAGAGCGATAGGAGCCGTATGACGGAAATAATAACAATAAAAGAACATAAAAGATGCCGTGAGGACGGTCTAGAACTCCTCAGTGGTAGAGGTCGGATGACTAGCCCGGAATTGTGGCGGCTTGTCCGATTAGGGACGAAGACCGTTTACAAGCGGCAAGAAAGTCAGAGCCAGAAGCCTCCTTGAGGTTTACTTCCCGTACAGTGGCGGCAAGTGCCGCCACTTATATACGGCACTTAAAAATATCAATTGAAATATCTAACTATCCGGCGATGCCGGCCAATACACTACAGGTGTGCACCCGTGGCAGGCTTGCACCCGTGGCAGGCTTGCCACGGCGCACCCGCTCTCGGGCCAACTTGGCACACGCGTGCAGAAATACTACCCTTCCTAGGCATACCCCAAAAAAGGGCCACTACCATAGTAGCCTCTCA